>PISX010035043.1:0-13340 GCA_004024625.1 Mellivora capensis
ACATTGGGGTACAGATGGCCCTTCTTTTCACCACATCTGTATCTTTGGGGTAAATACCCAGTAGCACAATTGCAGGGTCATAGGGAAGCTCTATTTTTAACTTCTTGAGGAACCTCCACACTGTTCTCCAGAGTGGCTGCACCAACTTGCATTCCCACCAACAGTGTAAGAGGGCTCCCCTTTCTCCACATCCTCTCCAGCACACGTTGTTTCCTGTCTTGCTGATTTTGGCATTTAAGGAAACAAAGGAGTGGTTTCCCGAGAGCCATTAAAAATAAAAATCAACACTGAAAAGTGATTTTAAGATACTCTGAGTTGGGTTTTTATTCTTTCCCAAGTGCTGTAAGAAATAAAAAAAACAGTTTTAAAAACCCAAATTTAAGGGCCCCTGAGTGGCTCAGTCATTAACGTCTGCCTTTGGCTCAGGTCATGATCTCAGGTCCTGGGGTCGAGCCCCACATCGGGCTCCCTGCTCAGCGGGAAACCAGATTCTCCTCTCACTCCCCCTGCTTGTGTTCCCTCTCTCGCTGTGTCTCTCTCTGTCAAATAAATAAATAAATAAAATCTTTTTAAAAATCTAACTTTAAGTGATGGAAAAGGAGGTGTCCCGGGTCCTTTAAAATAGCATTGATATCACGGTAGTACTCAGTACTTACAGTACCATGTTACAAAACCCCTCAGCTTAAGTAACAGGAATAGGGGCAGACATCACCCAAGATAAATTTATCCTAAAGATCATTTAGGATTGATCAAAGTTAAACTATTGGGATCAAAAGACTATAGGTGGTAATGGAGACTATCAGTTTAGAATATAAGTTTGGAAATTCAATTTTTGTTTGACCTGAATCCATTTTTTCTCCCTTCACCTATGAATACATATTTAAAAGTTTAACAATGATGGTTGACCTAGCACTAAGATGCATACTTATAAGCCAACTATAATCTCTGGTTTACAAAATTGATTAGTAATACAGTCCTGTGATACTTTTGTTAAATACCCTTGAATGTGGCATAGACTTTAATTTTTCACAATTTTAAGGCAGAGAAATTACAATGTATAATATAATATATAAATTCACATCACATATCTCATCATATATGTGTCCCTTATTTGTAGCTACATTTCTTGATGATAATTGTTCATCTTTATATTAAGATTTAACAAAACACCGATGCATGACCCATATTTCCACGCTGTGGACATATAAAATTGCTCTTTTATTTGTGGCCATGACTAAAATTTATAGAGTCTCTTTGTATTTACAGCTCTGTCTCTTTGACTCTAAATTAGCAGTCCATTTGGGGCAGCTACGTAGTTTGCCCTGTCTGCTCCACTTGTTTCCTAGCACTTACTGTTGATATCCACATACTTTATAGTACTCGAGCATGTACTTGCAGTATTTCTTCTGCCTTTATGATTTCAAATTCTTTTTTCTCCAGCAAACATCTGTTTAGTTATTAAATAAGAATTATTGATCTAGTCACGAGGGTGAGGAGGACAGCATGGTGTCTGTCTTCATGGAGCTTTCAACGTGCAAGAGAAACAAACTGGTAAACACATAGCTCCATCACAGAATCCTAATTATCATGTTGAGGAAACCACGAGTCATGATGAGCTCAGAGTTTACAGACATGCTGCTATTTGGCGCATTGTAATTAGGGCAAATAAGTACAAAGTTCATGACCTATCAAAATGAGGAACACAGACTTGGAACCTATTTTTTACCTAGTGACACCGGAAGAAATGAATTGTCCAATCAACTCACTCTATTTTTGCTTTCTGATCTATAAAATAAAGTGCTAGATTATTTTAAAATTTTCTTTCAGCTCTAACATTGTAGGATTCTATCATCAATATCTAGTTTAAGAACTATTTTCATACCTTTATGTTTCTTTGAGATACAGCTCAGTTTTAAATCCTATATCTACCATTACTAGCTATACGACATTGGACAAGTTGCTTAACCTCTAGGTGCCTCAGTTCCCTGAATAATAATTGCCTGCTTCATCAGGTGTTTGAAAAATTGATTGCTCATGGGTATAAAACACTTAAAACTGTGTGCATGACAAAATAGGCACTCAACATTATAATTACCTCAACATTTTTGTAGGCCACAGCAATAGATAGAATCAACCACATTGTTTAAAACTTTATACACTCATAATTACTTCACAGAAAATAAGCTTTATTTTAAAGAAACATTGTAATTAGGCATAAGAAAATATATTAGGAAAACTAGTCTAGCTGATGCAAATGCTTATAGTAAAAACCATATACTAAAAAATTCAGAATAACTTTGTCATTCAGCTAGATATGAAAAACTAAAAGCATTTTTTCCCTTGTAAGTACATCATCATCACATATATTGTGATAAACTGTAACACAGCAGGGCCCAAGATGCAATAAATAATGAACTCAGACTGAATGGAATTACATTTTGATTCAGGATGCTTCTAATTTATATATTAAGTCCTTAAAACGATTGAATAATTTTAGGAGATTAATCTATAAGGACTGTGTAAATATGTTTTGTTTTTGGAATTATGTTTTGAAATCTGTAACTAAAATAGCACAAAATTGAGTATGAACATCATATAGAAGGCTAATTTTCCTAAACTAATCAATGCTCACAAACTGCCATTGATGGCAGCTTAGAACCATTTGGATCCATTCCAGAATTGAAATGATGATGATGATGATGATGGTACTTCAGTTTCTGCTTATTACATTCACAAGGCCAGTATTGAAACTTAGAATATTTAATAATTTTTGAAGCATAATTGGCATATATTACATTAGTTTCAAGTATACAACATAATGATTTGATATTTGTACATATTGTGAAATGATCACCACAATAAATCTAATAAGCACATGTAGTTACAGAATTTTTTATGATGAGAACTTTTAAGATTTACTCACAGCAACTTTCAAATACGTAATGTGGTATTATTGACAATAGTCACTATGCTGTACATTACATCCCTGTGACTTATTTATTTTATAACTGGAAGTTTGTACCTTTTGCTTCCTTTCACCCATTTGGCCTGCCCTGCCTCTGGCAATCACCAATCTGTCCTCTGTGTCTGTGTGCTCAGTTTTTTTCATCTGTTTTGCTTTTTGGAGTCCACATGTGAGACCATATGGTATTTGCCTTTCTCTGTCTGACTTATCTCACTTAGAATATGCCCTCAAGTTCTGTCCATGTTGTTGCAAATGGCAAGATTTCATTTTCTTCCATGACTGAATAATATTCCATGGTATACACTGAAATATTATTCAGACTTGGAAAAGAATGAAAAAATTTATATGCATATATAACATGTATGACTATATATAACATATTTCTTCACTCATTCATCAATCTTAATGGACATTCAGGTTGCTTTTGTCTCTTAGCTATTCTTTTGTTTTTGCTTTTGTTTTTAAATATTTTATTTATTTGACAGACAGAAACACAGAGAGAGAGGGAACACAAGCAGAGAGAGTAGGACAGGGGAAGCAGGCTTCCCACCAAGCAGGGAGCCTGATGTGGGGCTCCATCCCAGGATCCTGGGATCACGACCTGAGCAGAAGGCAGATGCTTAATGACTGAGCCACCCAGGCACTCCTTAGCTATTGTAAATAATGCTGCAAGGAGCAGGGGAATACAAATATCTTTCCAAGTTAGTGTTTTCATTTTCTTTGGTTAAATACCCAGAAGTGGAATTGCTGGAGTGTATGGTAGTTTTGTTTTTAATTTTTTGAAGAAGGTCCATACTGTTTTCCAGAGCATCTGCCCCGGTTTGCATTCCTCCCAACAGTGCTCAAGGGTTCCCTCTCTCCACATCCTTGCCAGCACTTGTTAATTTTTGTCTTTTTGATAATAGCTATTCTAATAGGTGTGAGGCGATAGTCCATTGTGGTTTTAATTTGCATCTCCCTGATGATTAGTGATATTGAACATCATGTGTCTTCTTTGGAAAAATGTCTATTTGGATCCTTTGCCCAACTTTTACTCGGACTTTTTTTTTTTTTTTGCTATTGAGTTGTTTGAGTTTTTTATATATTTTGGATATTAGCTCCTTAGCAGATATATGATTTGCAGCAATGTTCTCCCACTTGAATCGTTGCCTTTTCATTTTGTTGCTGTTTTCCTTTGCTGTGCAGAAGCTTTTTAGTTCAACATAGTCCCACTTGTTTATTTTTACTTTTGTTGCCTTTGTTTTTGGTGTCAAATCCAAAAAAAAAAAAAAATCATTGCCAAGAGCAATGTCAAGAAGTTTACCACCTATGTTTTCTTCCAGGAGTTTTATGGAGTCAGGTCTTACATTCAAGTCTTTAATCCATTTTGAGTAAATTTTTGTCTATGGTATAAGGTAACGGTGCAGTTTCATTCTTTTGCAATATCAATAACTATTTGATTATTTAATATATTGATAAAACTAAAAGCAATCTTATCTCTTATAAATATAACCTATATTAAATATTATGCTAAAATTTTAAATTCATTGATGAAATTCCTTTAAACTTAAGAATTGCTAAACTGTAGTTTCATCATTAACATACATGCAATGCTTATAGATACTTTTGAAATATAATGCATAGGAAAGTTATAAATAATATAGTTAAGTATATGTACCCCTAGTTTATATTATTGCAGCACTGGAATATATAACATCAGATTTAAGGTTAATTTTAAGATGAAAACAATTTCTAAGTAACCAGTAAAATTTGTGACTTCCATCTGATAAAATCAAAGCATGTAATAGTATTGTGAGTTAAATTTGTGGGTTGAAGCAAAGAATATGCCATGTCAGTATTCACAAGGTTGATTCTAAATTAAACTGTCTTTGATATTATTTGATCAATATTAATAATCTAAAAATAAATTATATTATTAAAATTATTGAAAAAGAATAAAAGATATTTGGAGGTATTTTGAAAAATTATTTTAATAGTTTCTGCTGAGAGAAGTTACTAAGTTCCTAAAGCAACAACCATTTGTGGCCTAAAACAGAATTCTTTTATAAGTCTGTAGTTACTAAGTTCCTAAAGCAAAAATCATTTGTGGCCTAAAACAGAATTTTTTGATAAGTCTGTATTTTAAGTAGAGGTGATTTGTAATACTTTTGGCTTTGAAATTTTGAGATAGTATGATTTCACATAATTATCTACAAAGTCATGAAGAATTTTTGACAGTTTTCTCTTCTACCTTAAATCCTTTCTAATATCTGATGGTCTCTCCTTTCCTTCTAAATATAAAGTAACTTTTCTATACCAGCAGGGCTGCGGCAAGCACTACATTTCTGTACTATTCCTATACTACTTTCAGAGTTAAGGCCACGTAGTCCTCAGTCCTCTGCCTTACATCACCACCCAAGGAGTACTATAATCCTCTAGAAATGCACTGCTTAATAAATCACTTCATCTTATTTATCTTTCTCTTGACATATATCTAGCAGCAGGAACCATTATGCTGTGACAATGTTAAGTTCTATTGACATTTTCTCTTAATTAACTACACCACTGGCCACCAACTTAACACTGGGAATAGACTTCCTTTATTTAATGTTATCTTGAACAAAGGAAGTGTTAAATTTGTCATGTATTCATTGTCTTAACAGATACCAAAATATCTTTATTTTTTCAGACCGACTTCTTCTGATGAGAAAATAAAAAAATTTGTATGTAAAATTCATGTTGCACAATTTCTTAATTAGACAAATGACCAAGTAAACAACTGCATTTTTCCATTAGATATCTTAATGAATATATGAGAGCTCTATTATATATGCCTGAATTCCTCTGTGATACCACTTCCTCAATCAATGGACTGACTTTTATGTACGTTTTTATAAATTCGAAGAAACATTCCTTTTGGGGTTAAAACATGTTTTACATACTTTAAATCTAATTGTTTGGGGTCCAAATTATAAGTCACTTATTTATTCGACATTATTGAATGTCTACAATGTGACAGACACTCCTCAAGCTCCTGGAGAAAAGCTTCCTGAGAAAAACAAAGATTCAGGCTTTTATGGAGCTGTTATTCTAGTGAAGAGAGGCAGGTAAAAAACAATAGGCTAAATAAATACATACGTACATACATACATACATACATAAGTAAATGACACAGTATATCAGAACTCAAATACTATAGAAAAAGTAGCTCAGAGGGAAGGGAATTTGAAGTACATATGGGAGGGTCACAATTTTCAATAGGTTCAGTAGGTCCATTTAAGTAAGCCTCTAAGCATTTGAGATTGGAGCAAGGACCTGGAGGATGGGAAGGAATGTGCTGTAGAGATATTGAGGCGGTGGGCGGGGGGTCAGGTGTAGGAAATCACAAATACAATAACCTGCTCCAAGAGGCCAGAAGGACAGCTCAGTAGGAGGGGAGGTCAGAGACATCCCTTAGCTCAGATGAGATTAGGCTGTATAATTTTCAGCTTCTACCTTGTAGTAATGAAGAGTCACTGGAGTGTTTTAAGTAGAGGACTGGCAGGACAAACATTTAGACAAATAAAAAAAAATTTGTTTTAGAAGGCATTAACTGTTAAACTATTCTCTGTTGTGTTTCCAAGTCATCCAGCATTATTAGGGATTTAAGAACTGTTTCAAAAAATCATAGATTTGTATCTGACTATATTTCGTAGGCGCATGAATGTTTGTCTATTTAGGCTGATATACATTGCTTACAGCATATGTCCATCCAGTGAATCTTCCAAAAACCTTAACTCCAAGAGCCAGTCACACTCTTTTTTACTCTCCAGATCAAGTAATTATGGTTATCCATTTCAGACAACATATCAACATTAAATGAAAAGGCACATATTACTCCCAGCTTTATTTATGGTGACAGCTCCTGAAGAAAACCATTCTCTTGTAAGTAATCTTACTCAGTGCTCTTAGTTTAAAAAAAGGACTAGAGAGAGGAGCAAGAGTAATGCATTCTCGGTTTATTTCTTCCTTCTCAATCAACTTCCTATATCTTTCTGAAAACAATAATTGTTATTTTACATAAATTATTTTAGCCCTTTATTTGGACTACATATCTATATGAGATCTAAGTCTGTATCTATCTATCTATGGATAGATAGATATTTAATATATAGAGGTAGTTGTAAATATCTATCCATATATATCTATGCCCATATCTAGATATGGAGAGAGAGAATTTTTTCCCTATACCAAAGTAAACGGCTAATAACTGTTTGCATTCAGAGTAGAGTTAAATAACTCCCCTGTTCCTAAATCAGCAGTAGTAGACCTCTCTATAGAAAATTTTCCTGTAAAAGAATGTAACTGAAGATCTTTATTACTTCTATTTGCTTGAAATTTATATATATTTCTCCTTTATCAAAAAGATTTTAAAATCTGCTAACATTCATAGTAGTACTGGATTCTTTTGCTTCTCTCTCAGAAAAATAAATAATAATATTTTACTCTGTTTCCCTTATCAAGGATTAAAAAATTGATTAAAAATTTTGATTAAAAAATTTCTTGATTTTTAAATTTATAGTCATTTGGTCACAAAAGAGCATCTGGAATATAAGATTAAATAGACACACTGAAAATCTGTAAACTCAGCATCATCCCTCAGGAAACCTTCCTTTGAAAATGATGTGCAGTTCATCCACCAAGACTAGCCTTAATCTCTAAGCCATTGGAGAAACAAGGTCAAATCTTATGTCAGTGCCAGGAAATAGTACAATTCTAGTTGAAGAGGCCCCCTATAGTTGTTGCAGATAGTTGTAGAGATAGCGACCCTTCTCAAAACGGAATATTTCAAAGTGAATCTGTAATATTCAATCCTCCAAATATGGAACATGGTTTAGGTTAAAGAGTGAAAATTAAAATGTTCACTCTGATGCTCATTGATTTTTTAATTTTTTCTTCTGAACTAGTACTGACCCAATTGACATTCTACAAATGCTGCCTTGAATTGGATTGAGCAAGTTGGAAATTATATTTGATGACCTGCATAATTCATTAAAAAGGATAAGCATTAAAACTTGCTTTAGTAGCACAAACACATTTTTTATAATAATGTAAGATAATGAAGCTGGCCACATGAAATGTCCAGGATGGACATTTTAAGTTGGAATGAATAACTTTTGCGTTACTAAATTACATAGAATACATACCTAACTGATGAACCAAAAGAGAGTCATTTGGCTGAGAAAAAGTCATTCCTGGCACCAAAAGGCAATTTAATATGCATTTACACCCAGGAAAGCTTAGAAAATGAACAGTAATTACAGAGGTCAAACTTGTAAGCTGGATATGCTTACTTGTTTCACTCTAAGATTTGAGTGCAATGCAATTTAAACCTCAAATCTGACTATCTGAGACTATCATTTAATTTAGATAGTTTACCAACTGAGAATATTATAAATAATGACATAAGTGCATATCCAAGGTGTAGATGATTCCACATACCAAACAAATACTATCATGACAAAGTATTATAAGTTAATAAACATATTACATACATGTTATATATGTTCTATATATATTATAATTATGTATTTCTCCTTTACATATGTGTTATATATATATATATATATCTCCTTTAGAATACCTCCTCCTGTCACTATATAACTAACATATATATACATATAAACCAACATATTACGTACGTGTTGTGTATGTCACATATGCTATAACTATATATATATATTTATCCTTTACATATCTCTTATATATATATATATATTTCTCCTTTAGAATACCTCCTTCTGATATGTAACTATAGTTTAATGTATTTCACAACACTAACTGATAAAGGTGAAAACAAGTATCGTGTAATGCAAAGGTGTCAGAAAGTAACCCAATGTATATGGTCTTCAAAAACAAGAAACAATAAGGTATATTGTTAAATTTTTCTCTTTGCTTTTAAGTAGTAACTAAATAGTCTTACAAAATAAGAAGGATTTTCATTTAAAATTGCAGATTTTTATTTTTTTCTTTTCCTTTACAACATTGTAAAATGCAACTCTACTCTTTTTTTTTCTACTCTTTTAAATGATTTTAAAATAAACCAGCAAATACAGTGTTTATTAGATATGCATCTTCTGTGTCTAATTTGTTTTACAACTCTTTGGGAAATAGAATTTAAAAATATCTGAAATCGGAGAATTCAAAGGAAGTGAAGAGTGAGAAAAGCCAAGTAGAAAAAAATTATCATTCTCCTTTTTAAAAATGGAAACCAAATTTTTAAATTGCAACATCTGGCATTAATGAAATGAAATAAGTTTCATAGAAAAAAATCTTTAAATCTTATTAAAACCCTTTTCCACCTTTCTTTTGCCTCTGTACAGATGATATTTGATAATCACTCTGGAAGTCACAGTGGCTGTGCTGTGTCTTATAGATAAGTTATAAGGGGAAAAAAATGCCACTACTTCCAACTTTTAAGCTTTCTTCTCATAAGATAAGCATCTCCAACAACGCTGCATTTTTATAACACCTGTTTTTTCCTGTTTTTAGTTTATTGTAAACTCACCTACAAAAAAAACAGTGATGGTAAGAATCCTATAGTGGTTCTGAGAGGTT
The DNA here is from genome assembly GCA_004024625.1 of Mellivora capensis. Taxonomy (NCBI): domain Eukaryota; kingdom Metazoa; phylum Chordata; class Mammalia; order Carnivora; family Mustelidae; genus Mellivora; species Mellivora capensis. The sequence goes on from PISX010035043.1 coordinate 9,542, forward strand.
TGAAAACAGAGATGAAGCTTTCAGGGACCCTCCCAGGCTGATCTTAAAATGCTTTGATCTGGTACTTTTGATCTTCAGTTTGACGTGTTATTGCTAATCAAGGTGCTTTAGCTGGAAAACTTCCCCTTAACAAACACAAAAAATGTGGAAATTTAAGCTTGAAACAACACTCAGGGTTATATTTTTCTTTTCTGGCTTAAAAATCATATACTTTCTTTTCATCAGTTTATGCATTGTCATTTCTTCTCCCAAATTTAATATTTTATTCATGCAGATTAAAGTTAGAATGTTACTGGCAAATGATCTAATAGAGTTTATCTATTAATCATAGTGAAGAAGTTATGTTAGATTATAAATTTAATAACAGCATTTAATCCAAATAGCTATATGATCTGTGCTATTTAGAGACAGTATGAAGGATGGTATAGAGACTATAAGACTCTTTTTTCTATTTTAACCTATTTAATTTTTTTAGTATGATATGTTAGTCACCATACAGTACATCATTAGTTTTTGATGTAGTGTTCCATAATTCATTGTGTATAAAACACCCAGTGCTCCATGCAATGCCAAGTCAATCAGCTGACATGTTAGCCTGAAGAACATTAGCTACCGTCACCTCAAATACAAAAATAGCAGTAAAAATAGAAAAGAGAGAATATATTAGAAATATACATGACAGGATTTAGCAGTGAGTATAATGAGTGTCAGTATACAGAAAATACATTCATATATAGATATAAAAGAGTAGTTTCGGGGCGCCTGGGTAGCTCAAAAAACAACAACAGTAGTTTCACACTGTATATGATGTTTTTGAAATTAAATTATCAGTACATTCTGAAAGCCTTTTATTCCTTTAGTTATTCTTATATAGCATTACTTATTATTGATATAAGAGCCTATATTATTATTTCTGTGTACATATATAATTTGTTTTCCTAAATTTCTTATTATTGCTTGTTTATAAAATTGTAAAAAGTCATTCTGGTGGTTCAATATTTGTACACAGCCTTGGTTATTTTCTTAGGAAACTATCCTAAATATGCAACTTCTGAGTTAGATGATATGTATAGGCACACTTCTAAGACTTTTCATACTTTCAACCAAACTTTGTACCATACTCCATATTCGCACATTTTCAATAATTAGAAGTATATAAATTTAAATAGAATTTTAAAGGATTTGTTAAAAAAATAGTAATGTAATGTAAAATTCAGCTTTACATCATTGCATCACTAGATACCTAGAAGACAAACATACTCAAGCAGAGGCAATTCCTTGGGTATTACACATGGCAACATTAAAACATGAAAAAATGTTAAATTAATCATTTAGACACAAAAGCTCAGAGTCCATCACTGATAACTTAATGTTAAGGACATAGACAAAAAGCAGTCTGAAAGTTACCTTAACCATTTAAATGTGTATTACTGGTGTTTATAGATTATACTATGTAATTATACCATATAATGCAGCGGGCCTTTCCAATAACTTAAAAATACAACAGCAAAACCTTTTTATACCTAACAATAAAGGAGAGTCATGTTCAAAATGATAATGGGAGGTAGGGGATGGGGGGGTCAGAATCCAAATCCAACAGCTCCATAAAGAGCAGAGAGGACAAAAGAAAAAAGTAGCTGATCAAAATTTACCCAAAGTAGCTTGTCCAATCATTACAATTTTTTTTATTTCATTTGTAAAGCACACACACACACACACACAAAGCATCAAATAATCTCCAAGTTACTACTTCCAGAGCCACCAAAGATTTTTCAGCAGAGGAAGACTCTAAAAGTTGTTATAAAGAGTTTTATTAAGTGGTCCTTCGGTGGCTCAGTCAGTTAAGCATCTGTCTTCAGCTCAGGTCATGTTCTCAGGGTCCTGGGATGGAGCCCCAGGCATAGGGCTTTCTGCTCAAAGGGAGCCTGCTTCTCTCTCTCCATCTCTCTCTCTCTCTCTCTCTCTCTCTCCCTCTGCAGCTCCCCCTGCTTGTGCTCTTTTGCTCATGCTCACTCGCTCACTCACTCTCTCAAATAAATTAAATCTTTAAGGAAACAACAACAAAGAGCTGTATTAACCCACAAAGATGACTATCATCCAGTGATTAGTTTGGATTTCATTATTTGTCTGCAAGGGTCAAATATTTTCTAAAGAATCTGTCCACTGAAAAGTTCATTATATGGTAGAGTTAGAATGGGTTTGTACCATGAGTAGCACAATAAAAGAAATAAAAAGGAAAGTTGCAGAAGATTCCACAAGAACTTAGCTCATATAAGCATAATTAATATTAATAACAATTCCTTGGAGAATATCTTCACATAAAAACTGCATACCATGTCTGTTTTTTGAATAGTAGTCTGCATTCTCAAACAATTGCAGGAGTCTCTTGTGTATTACTATATGGGCAGAGAAGAAATTTCTAAGTCTGTGAAACTTGGAATATACAAAAAATACATATTTTTTCTATTTTCCATAGGGCTATTCAGAAAATCAAGGTGAATGAATGTCTCCAGGGAAAAGGGAAACAAAAAAATAACTTACCATTTTGTTTGCATGTAAAACTTATAAAGTGAAAGTTTTATCCCCCTGCAAATAACCTATTTAGTCTGAGTTACCTGTTACAAAGTTATTTGTCAAAGTAATTTTAAAAAATATATATAATAGCTATTTACAAATCCAATAATTTGGGTTTATAATTTTTTTGATTCAATAAAAAGTTTATATGTCATTATTAAAATAGAAAAATGATGAATATGCCAGTTGAATTATCCCAGGAATGAAGTTAAGGTATACAGAATTGTAGCCCACCTCCCAGAACAATTTAAAAAAAAATTTCACCTACCTATTTTATTATTTATCCATCATTAAAAATCTCTTATCTTTGCAGTAACACCTTCCTCCTATCTTCTTGATACGTTACACCTCCCAAGATCATCAGTTCATTATAATGATTGTGTTTTAAGTTGATTGTTCCCTACAGTCATGGAAGAAAGTATCTTGGTCTTAGTAAATTATTTACAACACAAAATAATGAGGATTTTTCTCCAAGTTTTGTAGATATCTAAATTATTATCATGTTTATTTTAGTTTGTTTGCATGAATCTATCCTAAACTTTTGCCTGTCAGTTTACAATAATCCTATTTGTCCTTATCGTTGAGGAGAACAGCGGGAGAAAATTAAGTGGCAATAATAAACCAGAAGACTTAACTGAAGAAATGTATTTGGGGGAGGAGACATGGTGAGGCTTCCTAGATTCTACACTTTCCACCTAGGCTTTTCCCTTAGCTGTGAGCAAAAGTCATCTGTATCTACTAGTCTCAGATCTTGACTTTGGCTATGGAAACTCTTAAGACTGTGATAAAGATTGTTAAATGTTTACAAAACATTTAACACAATGCCTGGTACATTAATAAATACTCAACATATAGAAACTTTGATTACTCTTTTTTTTTAATTTTAATTTTTATTTTTTTAAAATTTTTATTTTTTTATAAACAATTTTTTATCCCCAGGGGTACATGTCTGTGAATCGCCAGGTTTACACACTTCACAGCACTAACCATAGCACATACCCTCCCCAATGTCCATTACCCCACCCACCTTTCCCAACCCCCTCCCCCCAGCAACCCTCAGTTTGTTTTGGGAGATTAAGAGTCACTTATGGTTTGTCTCCCTCCCAATCCCATCTTGTTTCTTTTCTTCTTTTTCTGCCCCCCTAGTCCCCCATGTTGCATCTCCACTTCCTCATATCAGGGAGATCATATGATAGTTGTCTTTCTCTGATTGACTTATTTCACT
>PISX010035044.1:0-13435 GCA_004024625.1 Mellivora capensis
AAAAGTCATCTATTGATTATAGAGAAGAGTGTTTCCTCTGTCTCCACTACATCAAGGTCACATTCAAACTAGGCAGACACATATGCAGATACTTCCTGGTGATCTGCCACTCACCTTGTTCAATTTTGCATTTCTCCCTCCCAGAAATAAAACATTTCTGATGCCTGAACACGACCACCAATCCGCTGAAGTTCTGCCTTGAATGACCTCTAGGTTCTGACATTCACTCGTCGACCTCGTGTAGGTTTCTTATTATATTTCTTATTTGAATTACCTTCTGTTCCAGGAAGGGATTTGTAAACACATTTTCTCAAATTGTGGTTAGTTTTGTGCAGGCCAGATGCTGTGATACAATTCCACCTTCTCCCAGGACTGAAGTGTGAGTGTCAAGCCAAGAGGCTAACCTTTTCTTCTTTTTATCATGTGTGGCTTACAGAAATCAGTCCTGCTGTGAATGATGGCTTTGTTCTCTGACAGCCTTAAAAAGTACGGGGAGGGAATCTGTCAGTAGATTGTCTCAGACGATCTCTTTTGTAGTAAAAGACTATTTCTTCTGAGGAAATTCAGTCAGATGTGACTTTAGCCATCTAAAATCTCCCGGTCGTAATCAATGCATGCAAGTATTTGAAAGGACACAATAAAATTAGAACCTTGGACTTGATTTAATTAAGCAGCTGGGATTAATGAGAGGCTGTAGTTCGCCTGTAGTTTTGAATCCTCTTCTATTACCAGTATTCAGTTAATGACAGGAAACAATCAGTACATGTTTGGAATGGTTTCTTCTCCCCAACATTGAAAAATTTTTAAGCTGTTAGTTTTACCAGTGGTTGTTAAAGTCTTAGGGGGAAAAAAAACCCACACCACCCAGCTTCTTTCACATATCAAAAGGGAATAGATTTTTGTGTGTCTACCAAAACAGGTAGGCAGTCACCAGGTGGCGTGTTTACTGCCCATACTTCTGTTTCAGAAATGTAAATGCAGGGTAGGTACTCCATCATAGAAAAGGCCAATTTCCTGACAAATTGGCCCAGAATATAGCTGTCAAGTGAATTCTCTCTTACTGGCTTCTCAGGTCAGAGAAATGCAGCCATGCTGCAATCATAGGAATGAATTGAGAGTGTCCTCTGGGAGTTCAGATGGTCCCCGTTATTCTCTGTACATCCCGTGGATTTTATCTGTGGATGCTCAGTCTCTTCCGTTCTTTAGGACCATGGGTAGCGCTGTTCCTAGAAGGACTTCTCTGGGTCTTTCCTGGATTCTAAGAATGTCTGTCTGTATTCAGGGCTTCTAGAACATCTTCATTCTTCCTTTAGTTTGGGTGCTTGTAAGCATCTCTGTGGAGCTGGGTTTCCATGTCCGCTTACCACAGGGTTGACTAGCCTCCCAGAGCCCTTTACCACGAATGTTTCTCCCCTTCCTCTTCTGTTCCTACAGAGCCCCCCACTATTTCCCCATCTCCCCTCTAGTCATACCCCCTCTCTTTAATCCCCTTTGTCCCCCTTCCCTCCCCTTCATCTGTTTTTGAGGGGGGGTTCTTCTTTTTAGTTTGAGACATTAAAAAACGTAGAAAAGCATAACAATTTATGTCTACCATGCAAAATTTAAAATTAATCTTTTACGCTCACAATTTTAGGGTTTTTAATTTTTTACGTTTTCCTATGTTCAGTTAGCCAGCCTATAGCATATCTTAAGTTTCTGATGTAGTGTTCGACAATTCGTCAGTTTCGTACATCACCCAGAGGTCCTCACAACACATTTGCATAAAACCTGGGACGCCTGGGTGGCTCAGTTGGTTAAGCGGCTGCCTTCGGCTCAGGTCATGATCCCAGCATCCTGGGATCGAGTCCCACATCGGGCTCCTTGCTCGGCAGGGAGCCTGCTTCTTCCTCTGCCTCTGCCTGCCACTCTGTCTGCCTGTGCTCGCGCTCTCTCTCTCCCTCTCTCTCTGACAAATAAATAAATTAAAAAAAATAATAATAATAATAATTATAAAACCTTACAGATAGGAATGAAGGTTCCTTTTGATGCTGGGTCCCCTAGTCTTCCCTGCCTGTCCTAGAGGTACCCCTTATCAAGTGTGGTGTCGTACATTAGACCAAACGCTCCCCCAGTGGCCATTCTTGCTCTGCACGATGATGTCAACTGGAGCGTCACAGCAGGCTGTCCTCTTGCTTCGGGTCACTGGCTTATTACACATCAATGGGGGCCGCGCACTAGATAGGGCTCTGGCTATTCCAACAGTAAATTTAACACATGTCCACTTGCATCCAAATTGCGTGGGAAAGCCAGCAGGTGGAATGGGCAAACTCATGAGGGAGACCAGGTGTAGGAGACTGTGGCATTTGCAGCCGTGTCCTCGCAAGCCCAGGAGCTGTTTCTGGAGCTTTGTCTCCTAAGCCTCCCATCTGTATCCCTGGCTAGATCCTTCGTGAAGGCTCCTAACCTCCTTCCCATCCCCGGAACCTACCTATTGTTCTCTTGGCTTCCTCTTGATTCAGATATCCACCTTTGTAGCCCTGGATTCGTGGCTATTTCCTGATCCCCTGGTTGTATAATGCTTTGGCTTTGATATTCTTAAATGTATACTGTCCCCAGGCTCTGCTTCATTGAGTTGAAGAAACCCAGCTCTGATCCAAGCTTCCCACCTAACCCACCACAGCGTGCTTGGAGGGAGCAGGCACCTGCAGCGGATCGGTGCAGATCTCCGAGGGAGGGAGTGCTTGTTGAAATTGGCCCTGGTCCCAAGATTATCTTCTGGGTGTCCTCGTGGGGGTGAGCCTGGCACCCGCCACCTGTGCTTTCCAGAGCCGCTGGGGTTGTTGGCAGTGCCGTGGAGCCCGAGACTGATAAGGCTGGGCCGGTGCTGGGTGTACACGGGGAACTTGCTCACTAGCTTTGCCAGCTTCGTGTGCGTTGTGCTCAGTTCAAAAGCTGCTTCACTGGCTGCTTGATGCTGTGCCGCTTCTAAGCCGCCTTCTTCCTGCTTTTTTCCATTAATTTTTTCCTTCTCATTTTGCCTTGACGTATGGGCCTGTTTGGCTTTCTCTCTCGTGCTGTATCCGGCTAACTGACCCTCTCAGCTGGTGAATTGTAGTGCTACATAACCTGGAGAATAGAAAATATTGATCAGCCTTGTATAAAGCCTGCCAGATTTTTCATCATCCCTCACTTTTATCAAATGCCAGGGAAATAATATGGTGGGTAATAGACTCCCACAGGCCTCTGAGATTCAAAACTCATGCTGTAGATTGCGTTTGCTTTGGGAAAAAAAAATTTTCTACTTGGAGTCTGTGAAAAGATGACCTTACTAAGGAGCAACTCTGATTTTGCATAGAGCATTCTTAGTGTTTTTTGATTCTGTGTCTCCCCAGCAACTAAGCTTGTGATTCATGAGGAAGAGTAATTAATCCACTTTTTTCTCTGTGCTGCTATGGCATCTCTTCAAGGATAAATTATCATGTTCGAGGACCCTCTCTGTTGTCCCCTGTTCATGCCTTTTTCAGGGAAACAAATCAAATACAATGAAACATCATATGATGCAAAATGAAACATTCCTTATCCTCCTCGAAATTAGAACACGCTGAAGAATCCAGGCTCCAGCCAGACCTCTCGGCGAGCCTCTTCCTCGTACTGGAAAGATTTGAGGCTCTGGTGACACTGGGCATCTGGCTGGCTGGATTCTAATGCTAACGCTGGCCTTTGCTAGCTGGGGGACCAGAGACAAATCATCTGACCCCTTTGTTTTTGTATTTTATCTATTTGTTTTTCATAAGAGAGAGAGAGGACTCCTGCAAGTGGGGGCGGGCAGAGGGAGCTCGAGAGGATCTTAAGCCTGCTCCCCGCTGAGCACGGAGCCCCATGTGCACTGTGAGATCACGACCTGAGCCGAAATCAAGAGTTGGATGCGTCACCGACTGAGCCCCCCAGGCGCCCCACATCTAACCCCTTTGAACCTTAGTTTGCTCGTGTGTAAAATGGGAGTAGATGAAACACGCGTGTGTTTGGATGTTGTGACAAGCAGAGGTGTGTGTGACAGCTGCTCGGCACAGAGGTTGACAGAATCAGCACTCAGGTGTGGGGGACCCACAATTACTCTTCTCCCTCTGCCTCCTCTCCTCCCTTTCCTCTTCCTCTAGCGAGTGGTTCAAAACACAGCTCCGTCATGGGGCTGCCTGGAGTTGACCTTGGATCCACCTGTCATTATGTGTCACGGGGATAAAACCTTCCCCTTTCATGAGGTGGTTTCTGTGTCTGGTGCTGCTGATGATGGCGATGGTGTGATCCAAGTTCATTTTGAAGGTGTTTTTTTTTTTTTAAGATTTTATTTATTTATTTGACAGAGAGAGAGAAATCACAAGTAGGCGGAGAGGCAGGCAGAGAGAGAGGAGGGAAGCAGGCTCCCCGCTGAGCAGAGAGCCCGACTCGGGGCTCGATCCCAGGACCCTGAGATCATGACCTGAGCCGAAGGCAGAGGCTTAATCCACTGAGCCACCCAGGCGCCCCCATTTCGAGTTTTAACATGGAACATAGTGAATGTTCAGTAATTGTTCATTATTCTAGCATGGTTAATAGCCTCTCAGTGATCAAAGTCGTTGATCCTGCCGAATTCCTAGGGTGCTGGCAGAGTTGAGATGGGGCTGGGGTAAACTGCTTACAGAGTTGAGATGAGTCATCAGTGACTTTTCACAAAAGACCTACGGCCTTGATTTGTTCGTTGAAATGTGAGTCTCCAGTGATCTCCGGGGTCCCTTTAGTTCTCTCTGTTACAGCCCCTCTGTCATCCCCAGCCACTAGGATGATGACAGAGGAATGGGGATGCCTTAGGCTCCCTTCACAGAAGCTGCTGCTGAGGGGCTGGAAGGAGGGGGGCCACAAGTCCTGCAAGGCAGCAAGTGGGGTCTGTTTTTCTCCACATCCCGTCACTACTCCCTCCAAATGTGTGACCTTGAGGAGGGTCACCCCTTGGGGTGTTGTTGCCAGTCAGCCCACCCCTTTGCTGTTTCAGAGTTAGTGGGAGTTAACCGGCAAGTGTTTTAAAGCAGAGTCAGGACCTGAGGCGGGTCCTAGGGAGCAAGGTCAGTGCCAGAGTGTAGAGCAGGGGAGAAGTTTCCATTGACCAACAGCCCATTTTATAGGATTTCCTGAGCTCATTTCCTGCCTAGGATATGATGTACAACTCGTTGTCTTTGCGCTTAACAAATGCAGACTCTCTAATCATTACTGGGCTCCCTATTTATCTATCTATCTACCTATCTATCTATCTATCTATCTATTTATATGTTTTTGAAAGATGTTATTTATTTGAGAGAGAGAGAACAAGAGCACGGGGTGGGGCAGAGGCAGAGGGAGAAGCAGACTCCTCACTGAGCAGGGAGCCTGATGCAGGACTCGATCCCAGGACCATGACCTGAGCCTAAGGCAGACACTTAACCCACCGCGCTACTCTGGAGCCCCTATTACTGGCCTCTTTAGATCGACTTGCTTTTTGCATGTGCTCGTTCGGCTGAACCCAGTCTGTATACACTAAGATCCCTCTGTGTGTCCAGTGATAACTACATGCTCCTTCCCTCTGGCATGTTCAAGTCTCATGGCTTTCACCGGAGCTCAAGTCTGGCTCTCCCAGACCCCTGAGAAGGCTCCCTGTTCTGGAAGGTTGCCAGGCAAGCAGCAGCGGTCCTTGCCCTGTAAGGCCAGCAGCTGAGGCAGCTTTGCTTTCTACCGGGTCAGCCAGCTTTGGCCATCTCTCTCTGCAGCGTAGTGACTCAGACTGGACTCCTGTCCACACCCAGCAGAGCTGGTGCCCGTTTTCTGAAGTGGTTTCAGTGAGGGGGTGATATAAGTCATTACCCCAAGTCATCAAAATAGCAATTAACTTTATAACCATGACATGAAGCCAGCTGTTTCCCTGGGGAAATGTAAAATTGGAAACCAGCACCGCAGTGTGCTTGGTGCAGCCCGGAGTTTCCATGCTATAAAACTGAATATTACAAATACTGCAGGTGGGAGTACCATAAAGACATCAGTAGGAGGGACAAGAAACTGCCTCTTTTTTGGGGAAAGGGTTATGAGAACAAAAAGAAATGTTAAGAAGGAAAGCAGGGATGTCTGGATGGCTCAGTGGGTTAAAGTCTCTGCCTTTGGCTCAGGTCATGTTCCCAGGGTCCTGGGATTGAGCCCCGCATCGGGCTTTCTGCTCAGCGGGGAGCCTGTCCCCGCCCCCTCGCCTGCCTCTGCCTACTTGTGATCTCTGTCAAATAAATAAATTAAATCTTTTATTAAAAAAAAGAAGAAGAAGAAGAAGGAAAGCAAAAAGATAAGGGTACCCAGGTCTGGGAGATCACCTTTATAAAAGAATGGCCACAGCAGCTTTCCTGTTATTTATCGGATTGTGGATTAGCCAAACATATTTGACATATTAAGAAGCAGTTACGGTTAAATTTCTCCCAGGAGGTTAAAATCTTTGGCAACAGTGAGATAGAAAATTGGACTAATCTCATTATATGTACTGACTGTATAAGTTTTATTCCTTCAAAATTATATTTTTGAAGATTAAGTTATACTTTTCATAAAATAGAAGAGCTAATTTTATACACGAACTATGGAAACATTTTTTTAAAAAGTATTTTGAGTACCTCCTCGCCCACTTATTTGATCGTTTAATGGTGAAGACCAAGGTTTTTCTTCAAACTAAAAGCTCCTGTACTCAGTAAATGTGGCAGCAGTCAGACTTGGATATTCCAACCAAATGGGCATCCCACAAATACTACAACCAAACACTTTGGCAAGAAATGTTTTCCCCCCACATTGTAAAATTAACATGTGTCCATAGATTGTTTGAAAAAATACAGAAAAGTATTTAAAAAAAAGTACTACTAATGTAATCTCATCGTGAGATTGTTAAGACCCTCTATTAATTTGTTGGTGTACTTACTTTGTGGGGATTTCCTGTGTGTGAATGTATTTTTCATATAATCACACCATAATATATGCTCTTTTATTCTACCTCTATATCCATCCCGTGAGTGGGGTCTTACCTTTGAAGTTTTTCGTCAAAAAAGTTTTAACACAAATGCGTCAGACTATTTCCTTGTACCTATTATTGGGTACTATCAATAACTAATGTTGCCTTGAACATTTCAGCATATCAGCCTTTGATTCTCTGCCCATTTCTTTAGGATATGTTTTTAGAAAGGGAATCAATTTGTTTAAGCATCTGACATCTTGCCAAATTGTATTTTGGACAGATGACACTAATTTTCCACTCGTGAGTGTTCATGTACATTCTGACTTAACTGTACCCTTAATGCCATTGAGTATTATTTTTTTATCCAATTTTTCTTTTTTTTTTTTTTTAAGATTTTTATTTATTTATTTGACAGAGAGATCACAGTAGACAGAGAGGCAGGCAGAGAGAGAGAGGGCGAGGCAGGCTCCCTGCTGAGCAGAGAGCCCGATGCGGGGCTCGATCCCAGGACCCTGAGACCATGACCTGAGCTGAAGGCAGCGGCTTAACCCACTGAGCCACCCAGGCGCCCCTGTCCAATTTTTCTTAACTCTGGCTTCACTTTGGACTCAACACAGGAGGCTTAAACAAACAAACAAAATGGGCCTATGTCTGAAATCTACCCCAGATCAATTAAATCAGAATTTCTGAGGAATTGGGGGCCAAGGTATCTGTAACTTCAGAAGACTCCAAGTGGTTTTACGTAGGCTTAGAAAAAAAAAAAAAAAAAAGAGGCCATTTCTGCTTTAGCATACAGAGACTCCCACCATCGCCTGACCATCTTCCCAATTAGTTTTTAGAGAAGTTTTGCACATTCTTTTCTGCCTTTTCTCATTTCATCTCTAAACTTTCTATCACTGAGTTGCTTTTAGAAGTGGTAAATTTCAGTGGTCTTGCCTTTCCATCTTTATTTACGTTTTTACTTATTTTGGCATTTTTGATAGCAAGAATTGTCAGTGTGAGAGTTTTTACTGTGTCTTAGTGATACATTTATTTCCCTATCTTATTTGTTGTTTGGTAGATGAAATATATTAAAGAAGACTATAAGTAGCCTGATAAAAATATTTTAAAAACCCTGTGAATAGTTTGGCCTGTCGAGTTTGATGAAGCTCCAGGCGTTTCTGGGTTCTGCTTTTGGTTATGTTAATGCAGGGAAACCCTTTACGCTCACACTGTTAGGATCCACGGATGTGAAATATTCTGCTCTTTGCTGAATTATCTTCCCTTGTGTCAGAAATCAGAGAAGGGAATGTTTCCTGCTCACCTCTAGTGAACCTACCTCAAACTCTGATAATCTCCTTAAAGTCTCTGATTTTTTTTGTTTTTATCTTGCCCCTGGCCTCACCCTTTCCTCTTCTCTAAGAGGGAGAATTTCTTTCCCGTTTCCCAAATACTCATTTTCCCATAGACTTGCAGTCAAAAGTGCCTGTGTGACAAAATTTTATCCAATTACATGTAAACAAAACCCTGCCAGTGGCCTTGGGAAGGAGTTTCATTTTCTGAATGAAGGCACAGTGATAGTGGAAACCCTTTCCCTTACTGCTAGCCTGGAATTCTGATGTGATGCCTGGCTTCAGGTGGCCATGTTGCAACCATGAGGTACCAGACCCTAAGAGAAAGAGAAGAGAGTAGCAGAGACAAAGGTTCTGCTGTATTTGAGCTCATAGACTCATCCTGATCATTGCCTGCCTCCAGATGTTTTTTTTTTTGGGGGGGGGGGGGAAGAAACCCTATTCTAATTGAGTCAGTGTTAGATGGGTTTCCTCTTACTGTCTGCTGAAAGCATTCCAAGGTATTATTCCTTCCTAAATATTGGCCAAGCTCACTTTTTTTTTTTTTTTTTGGCCAAGCTCACTTTTAGCCGCTGACTGTAGCTTGCTGTTTCCTAGTTCATACATAAAAGAGGTGGATTATAAAGGTCAAGACCATTCCTAAATGAGATAAATACTTAGTATCTTGTTACCTCCCTTTTATTCTCCTCTCCCTGGGTTATGGTGAGATTTGGGTCAGTTCTTGGACTGAGAACTGGGGAAAGTCACTGCTTTGTTGTCTGTCTCTGATTATGTTTCTGCCTGTGCTGGGAGGTCAGCTGGCTTCAGGCTAAAGCAATGAAGGCTAATTCAAATAGAAAAAAGCGGGGGGCAGGGGGAATTCTTCTCTATACTGACTTCTCCAAGCTTTTCCCTTTGATTTTGGGCCCAATAAAACACACATGGTAGTTGCTTGCTTCCTGTTAGCTATTGTTTCTTGTGGATTCCTGTCTTCTGCTGTCCTGGTAGAGTGAGGAGGTTGACCTCTAAGTCAGAATAGCAGTCCCTCTTGCTCTAACTATCCTCCGTGGTACTCCGATTTTGACACAGTTTCCCTCATCCTTAACGATTGAAACCATTCTGGTAATGAATGTAATTTGAGGTTACATCTATTTATTCTGTTCTGCCAAATGGTATGCCGGTGCCTTAATTGGTTTTGTTAGAGTGAGCTTGAAGCGTTGGGTATATAAAGCAATTAAAATCTTTTGGCGTTTTGCATTAATCACTGAAGCGTCATCAATTCTTGAGCGGCTGTGTGAGGTTCGTGTTTACCAAACACAAGTAGATACGAAGCATGTGCGTTCAGCTAGGGGATGGCCAAGAAAATACAAGTGTGTTTGAGGTTAGAGAGAAATTTATCAAATGTTCTGTCGTTGCTACAATAGCCAAGAGTTGAATTAAGTGGGGGGGAATAAAGGTAAATCAAGCGTCTTTCCTCTGTATAATCATTACAAACCTTACCTATTTCAAGTCTTTGGCTAAGCGATTTTTTTAGACAGGTTTTGCATTGTTTTCTAGCTATTCACTGTGTGTTTCTATTAAATGTGTGGGCATTTACAGACCTGGCCAGTATTTTGCCTCTATACCTAACTCACCATAAATCTGTAAAAGTGTAAACCACCCCCCCCCCAAAAAAAAAGGTATTTACAATCCTGGGCTTGAACTAAAATTCCAAAGCAAAGACACTGGTTTATTTGTAACCAAGAATCATCAAGTTGATCTTCTTTTTCAGATGTGACATTACTAGATCATGAAAGCAGCTGTGAAAAAGAGCTTTCTTGGGAGCCTCATTCATATTACCCTCTCACTGGAGCAACCTTTCACATAGCCTTGTCACTCTGGTCCTGACTCCATCTCACAATAACAGACTGGTCATGGGAAGAGGCCAGCCCATGTGGAATGTTACTTCCTTCGCAGAGTACCCGGGAAGAGGTTGCAGAGGAAAACCCAGGCAGGTCCTTTGCAGACTGACGCATGAGATCCTGTAGTGACCTTTTCCAGAGAAGGCTCTTATTAATGAGAATCTTTACTTTTAATTCACTGATTCACTTCGAGCTTCCTTTGTGGCCAGATAACTAGGTGCCAACTGCTGTCTGACGTCTTAATTTTAAATATGCAGAAGGGACCTCCATGGTCTACCCTGCATGCCGGGATCACTGGTTTAATCTCTGCATGTTTCTAGGTGAGAGCTGGCTCCGCTCTCCTTGCAGGATGCAGGTGAAGGAGAATGTCCCTTTTTGATGCTTCATGTCTTTCTGGAGATGTTCTGACTCCGTATCATGCGGAGGTGGAACCAGAAAGATCAGCATTTATTCTAGAAATCAGCTGTCAAACCTTGAAATCCCCCAAGGTTAGTCTGGGGCTGGGGTGAGGGCAGTGGGCATGCCCAGTTGCAAAAGGGCTGCTGTATTCTTCCTGCCAACATGGTAGCCACTAATAAGTCTTCTCCATATTCTTAGGAAGTAGGCATGTAATGTTATCTAACTTCTTTATAGACGGAGAGGCAAGAGAATGAAATCTCCTCACTTTGGTGGCTCTCCTTGAGACCCAACTCTGTTCTCATTTGGGCTCTTGGTCTTTGCTCTGTTCTGGCGTGCCATGGAGGAAACCAGCCAAAAGCCATCACTGTGAGCTCTGCCCCTCTTTTCCTAGTTTCTCCTTGCTAATTATCAACACAGACAACTGCTAGTGTGGGAAGATTCCATAAAATCCTCACAGGCCTCAAGTGATGAGGCTAAGGACTTAAAAAAAAAAAAAAAAAAAAAAAGAAGAAGAAGAAGAAAAAAAAAAAACCCTACCAAGGAAGCTAATTGTGTGTTTTTTTAAATTAATTGCTCCAATTAGTCCCTCTCTTTTCAGTTATGCTACCCTATAACAATGTCAGCTGGGATGCTTCTGGAAGTGGAACTCGCTGTAATGGTCAGGTACTCCTCAATTAAAACTCTTACTATGTACAATTAGCTCTCTTCATGCTTTCATGGCGAGCCCTCGGGAGTGTGACAGCAGTGTGGATACAGCCTGGTCGCCAGAATGTCACTAGAATGAACGACATCAGTCCATTTCCATTCCTCTCGTGTTGATGGCATACTGATAGGATAGAGAAGAGTCAGTCATCTAGGATAGTAAAACTAATGACGGGTTAATTTTCAAAGACCTAGTCTTTCCCTCTTGTTTATTAAATTTATTTAAATTTCGACAACTAATAAAAAGCAGTGGACAAGGTGAAGGAAAATGGCTTTTAAAGATAGACACTTCAGAAGCATCCTTTATATATTATTGATGGGAATATTTGTGATTAGCAGATGTATTAGTTCATTAAAGCCAGGCTTCTTTGGGATCACAAATGAGAAAGAGGAGGTTAGGCTTGGTGTAGTCACATACGTGGGATTCGTAAAACTGAAATATTTAGCCTCTTCCTTCTGTAGCCTAAAATTTTACTGTACAATACAGTTTGCTTACACAGAGAGCCAGTGCACAGGGCAGTTATTCTAGGACTATTTAATAATCAGAAAGAATTCTTTGTACCACAGTCTTTCCTTGAAAGGGATTGTGAACTACTAGAGCACATGCAGGAAAATGCTGACAACATGGAAATATATAGCGTGACGCTTTATCACAGAGCGAATATCCATGCGTGCCCAGGTCAAGAAGTACAATAGTGACAGCAGCCCAGAAGTCCCCCTTCTGTCTCCTCCTGGGCCCTCCTTCCTTCCCCCAAAAGGCAACTTGGAATAAATCATTCCATTGACATTTGGCTTTCATTTTTATGTTTGAGAAGATGGCTGTTGGTCTCATTGCTTCTTCAAAAGCAACTTTTTGTTTTCATTTTTTTTTTTAATTACTCCAGATACCTTAATTTTTTTTTTTCCTTTCTGTTTGGTTTTCTGCAGTTTTACTAAGATTTCCCTACATGAAAATGTCTTCATTTATCCTACTTGGCATTCAGGGGACTTCTTGAATACGCAGTTGGTTGTTTCTCATCATTTTGGAGAATTCTCAGACACTATTACTTTTTTTTTTTTTTTTTTTTTTTTTTTTTTTTTGTTAGTGTGTGGGAGGGGGGTGGGGGGGGGGCGGTTCGGGGCCAGGCAGAGGAAGAGGAAGGAAGAGACTCTCATGGAGGCTCCATGCTCAGCATGGAGCCCCAGGTGAGGCTTGATTTCACAGCCCTGAGATCATGACCTGAGCTAAAATCAAGAGCTGTACATTTAACTGACTGAGCCACCCAGGCACCCCAACTTCTATTTTTCTACCCTCTTAACATCTTTAAAAAGTCTTTTTCAACTTTTGTCTCTGTGTGCATCAATCTATTTTTTTTTTCTTACCTTGTACATGAGTTCTAGTTCGTGAAGTCTCCTCAGCTGTGTACCGCTTGTTCTAAACTGATCCACTGAGCTCTTAATTTTGGTTACTTTATTTTTCAAGTCTAGAATTTCTTTCTTTTTTTTAATTTTTAAATTTTTTTAATAAACATATAATGTATTATTAGCCCCAGGGGTACAGGTCTGTGAATCGCCAGGTTTACACACTTCACAGCACTCGCCATAGCACATACCCTTCCCAATGTCCATAACCCCACCACGCTCTCCATAACCCCCTCCCCCCGGCCACCCTCAGTTTGTTTTGTGACATTAAGAGTCTCTTATGGTTTCTCTCCCTCCCGATCCCATCTTGTTTCATTTATTCTTTTCCTACCCCCCAAACCCTCTACATTGCATCTCCACTTCCTCATATCAGGGAGATCATATGATAGTTGTCTTTCTCCCATTGACTTATTTCGCTAAGCATAATACCCTCTAGTTCCATCCACATCATCGCCAATGGCAGGATTTCATTTCTTTGGATGGCTGCATAGTATTCCATTGTATATGTATACCACTTCTTCTTTATCCATTCATCTGTTGATGGACATCTAGGTTCTTTCCATAGTTTGGCTATTGTGGACATTGCTGCTATAAACATTTGGGTGCACGTGCCCCTTTGGATCACTACGTTTGTATGTTAGGGTAAATACCCAGTAGTGCAATTGCTGGGTTGTAAGGTAGCTCTATTTTCAACTTTTTGAGGAACCTCCGTGCTGCTTTCCAGAGTGGTTGCACTAGCTTGCGTTCCCACCGCGAGT
>PISX010035045.1:0-13333 GCA_004024625.1 Mellivora capensis
GAGAGATGTTCATCTTGAAGTGTTTATCAAGTAAGTTCTATTTTTTCTTTTTCTTCTGGTAGGACCTTAGAAATGAAGTTGACAAACTACGCGATGAAGTGAATGAAAGAGAGAAAGCCGTGGAGAATCATTACAAGAGTCTTTTGAGTGAAAGTAATAAGAAATTGCACAGTCAAGAACAAATGATCAGAAGTCTAACAGGAAGCATCGATCCAAAAGACTTGTTGCTTCAGGTACCATAACTTCTTTTTCTTTTGTATTTCAATCTGTTGACTTGGCATAGGATGCTTTCTTTAAAAACTCTTTTGCAGAAACGTTTGTATAAAAATAAAGCTGGCAACAATGACGATAGTCTTCACTGCTTTATGTCAGAACATCAGAGCTTCCTTTATGTGCTATGGGCGTCAGCCACAAGCAAGAAGGGAAGGACCTTGTTCTGGGTCGTGAGATGGGTCCATGGCAGAGCCCGATGGAGGCCCTGGCCCGTTCCGCCGTAGTGGCCAGCTCGCTTCACGACGGTACTTCTGGTGTGACTGGAGTGTCTGCTGCTCTGTGGTGTGCCAGGCCCTCTAACCCCCCTGTGCTTTTCCTCTAACTGTCCCCATTTGGTCTGGGAATACCCTTCCTGTCTGAACGTGTAGCGAAGTTCTGCTTTAGTGCAGGCTGACAGGTGACCGTGGTGGGTTCAACACGGGTGTTGAGCTCTGCTTCCTACTAGAGCCTTGTTAAAGAGACAGTGGAGGGGTGAAAGATACAAGCCCACAGGACTAAGAGCACTCTGCTCCATGCCTTTGGGGTGAAAAGCCAACAAGAAGCAAGCTGGTGTATCCTAAAGAGCTCAGAGAGGCTCAGCAGGCAGTAGAGGGACCTGGTCCCTTTGTAATCGGGAGATTTGGCGGGAATGCTGGGCAGTTAGGTGACCTTTCTCTTCACTAGCAGGAGATGGGGGTGGGGGGAGCATGCGGTTTCCTCTCTGGTGACCTTAATAAACCGGGGATGGGGGAAGTGGGTCACCAGATGCACCTAAAGGCAGAAGTGGGTCTCTTGAATGAAAATGGGAGTGGAAATGTGCATTCTCAACATTGAGAGTCCTCTGAGGGGAGAAAAGACAGATGGTATCTTCCAACAGAACAAGCCTGTCCCCACCTGGTCCTCTGCCAGTGAGCTTGCCATTGGTGTGTTCTTTCCACACTCAGAGCTTCTGAGCACTCTTCCCTTTAAAGGTAGATGGGGGGGGCCTGAGCTCCCCAAACAGGGGAAAAGTGTATAAGAGGAAAGGCAGACAGACAGAACAAGGCTATGTAGAGGCCATGGAAATAGAAGGATGAGAAGCAACCAGACATCTTTAAAAGACCTCAATACTGTAACATCTTTAGATAAGAACTAAGATCAGGATCGGATAAAAAAGATACTTGGAAAAGAAGAATGAGCTATTGGAAATTGGAAGTATGATTACAGATATAATGAGTTTAATAGGAGAGCTAGAAATACTGGAAGATAAAGTTGAGTGAATCTTCTAGAAAATAGAATCCAACAGAGAAACAGATAGGTGAGGAAATAAGAGGGAATGGCCTGATTCAGAAGTTCCAGTACGTGATTGACCAGAGGTCCTGAGAGATGGGGCATGCAGAGCAGAGGGAAGGGAACCCTCCAAGCAATGGGAGAGCTTGCAGAGTGAAGGGACAGGCAGCTGTGCATTGAAAGGGTCCCTCTGTTTCTGGCACAAATAATGGTGAGATGCCCACACCCTTGTGAAATCATAGCATGTGAGGATAAAGAGAGGATCTGAAAGGTTCCAAGGTGAGATGTGAAGGACCCAGAGCTGGAATGACATCAGAATTCTCAGCAGCAATACTGGAGGCCAGAAGGCAGGAGAGCAGGGCTTCCAGATTGCGGAGGAAGAATGGTGTCCAGCCCAGCATTACATACTCAGCTGAGCCAGCAGCAAGAGTGAGGGCAAACAAAGCCGTTCCCCGACATTCGGTGCCAAAAACCCTCTGCCTCCTGGGGACCCATGCAGGGAACACCTGGACAGTGATCCCATACAAATGAGGAAGAAGCCCAAAAGGAGAGAGACATGGGATCCAGCAAGTAGGGGATTCTCTTGGGATGTGGTGACAGGAAGGCCCAGGACGAAGAGAGCTTGTATTTGAGCTCTTGAGATAGGGCCTCAGCTGGGATTTCTCCAAGAAGTGGAAATGGAACCCATCACTGACCTCATGTGTCTGGCCCCATCTAGAGGCATTTTAAAATTCTATTAAGAGAGTTTAGAGGGGCGCCTGGGTGGCTCAGTGGGTTAAGCCTCAGCCTTCAGCTCAGGTCATGATCCCAGGGTCCTGGGATCGAGCCCCACATCGGACTCTGCTCAGCAGGGAGCCTGCTTCCTCCTCTCTCTCTGCCTGCCTCTCTGCCTACTTGTGATCTCTGTCAAATAAATAAATAAAATCTTAAAAAAAGAGTTTAGAGATAAGTCTACCTTAAGTACCTAATTTAGTTTTATGAACTGAATGAATAAATACAGTAAAGCAGTTGTTACTGATTCCTAGGAAAGCAAAGAAATCCGGAAGGAAATGTAATCACGGAAGGCTAGATGGGTGAGTTGTGCCCAGTGTTTGTGTAGTCATAACAGCATGAATGCAGACTGTCGGTTGAACTGAAATTTTGTTGTAACTATGAGGATGATTTCTGGGGGTGGGGGCAGACGTTATAAGAACTAAGTCCTTAAACTTCTATGATAGAAGCCAAGAGATAAATCTTAAGAAGTCAGTGGGACACCTGGGTAGCTCCGTCAGTTGAACCCTTGACTCTTGATCTTGGCTCAGGGCGTGATCTCAGGGTCATGAGTTCAAGCCTTGTGCTGGGCTCCACACTGGGCGTGGAACCTACTTAAAAAAAAAAAAGAAGAAGTCAAGCAGGTGAGAGTAGTAATGTAGGGCAAATAGCAGAAGAGCCCAAGGAGTTGGAAGTTGTTTTTTTCCTGGGAGTGGGACGCAGAGGTGAGAAGTGTGAGGTGGGGAGGGGGGGCCCATTTTTTCAAGTAAGCCGTGCCGACTGTTGTTAAACAATGTGCACGTATATTTGGACTTTTAGAAAAGGAAAATGGAAAGTGTGAGTCAAGCGCAGCTGTATTATGGTAATTCTCGAAAGTCCGTGTTGGTCATTTGATTTGTTTTTGCTGTTTATAGTTTAACAGGTTTTTATAAGAAGTTGCCTCTGTTTCTTTTGTGTTTGTGCTCATTTAATTTCTCATAAACATTTGACATGCTGAAGTAATTCTGATAGGTACTTAGAAATAAGATGTGGTTCTTGCCCTTAATTTCTGACCTAAAGTGGGCAGAGACCTCATTAAGGAGTTACTAGGTTTTACATAGTTAGGAATAGGTTCTATGCTTGAACTTGGCCAAAAGACCAGAGAGACGGTCTCTAGTCCTGTCGTGTTGTCGAATGTCAGACCTTCTGAAGGGGTCAGTGATGTATGTCATTACGAGGGACCCTTTCACATGCGACCAGACCCCAAAACAACAGTCACAGCCTTTCTTCCTAGAAGTCAGATCTCCTCGTAGATAATAGATGGTTTAAGTTTTGTCAAATGTGTGATATTTCGAGAAAGATTGGGTTTTGTTGGGCTGCAATGTACAGTTTCTCTAGTCACCTCAGTAACCTCCTAGGATAGGAAATAGACCCAAAGGCCAACACCCTGGACAAGGGGGACCCAGGATGGGAACCCCATCCTGTGGGGCCAGGGCCGGGGCTTGGTCCTCCATGCCCGCTGGGCGGCCATCTGAGGGGTGAGGAGAAGGGCACTTAGGACTGCTCTCACCCCTGCCGACGCCGTGGCTGCGGGCTGCTTTTCCCCTGGTGGCAAATAACAAAGGCACTTGCGTTAATTTTGTAATTGCCTAGTATTTGGGGATGATGGAAATTTTTTTGAGGAAAAAAATGTGAAGAAAAAATAAAATATTTTCCCTTAAAGAGTTTTGGACAGTCTGTTAAAATTTTTTCTCTTGTTGAAAACTTCCTTGTGATTTGTTTCGTTTCCTTAGAAATTCCGTGGAAAAGGTTTGGAAGCAATACAGCAGACTTGTCCTTCACAGACCGGAGGGGAGCTCGGGGTCAGGACTGAGGGCTTCTCCGAACAGTGCTCACGGTGGTCACCAGGCAGCAGCCGCATCTTCTCGGAGGTAAGCTTGACTGGACTTGAATGTGTGCAGGTGAGTTCATGTGCTTCCTGACAAGCGTGTGGTAACTCCTCGTTACCTAGAGCCCCTCCAGTGCCTTCCTGCCAGTGATTGAGCTCAGAAGAGGTAGGAGGAGGGTTCTTAGACTGTCTGCCTTATAGATGAGTACCTTGGGCTGAGCACTGGTGTTTGTACCACACAGGAAACTGGTAAATCACAGCTTAGTTAGAGATGAGCCCCGTATTTGCTGTCCCAGGGCTTACCTCTCAACTGTATAATCTCTTTGTATGTCATTTCTACATTAAGAAAGGTTTCCTGTTCGAATACACACAGAAACTGGCCCAGCAAGCCCTTCCTGGTGTGGCCTCAGGTCGCTCTGCGTCATCTCTAACAACAGCTGACTTCTGGCACGTTCCTGAAAATGCTGTGTCTGCACCTCTCCTCGTACCTTTGCATGTGCTGTTCCATCTGCCTGGAATGGCTTCTCTCTCCTCGTTTACTGGGTGACTCCTGAACATCCCTGAAAGTACCCCTCTGCTGTCACCTTCCCTGAGGCTTCGTCCCTGGTACACGGCACTTTGCATGCCCATCCTTGCGTTGATGTTACAGGATCCACCTGCCTGCTGCCCTCACTGGAGCCCCTACACACCAGGGTTGGGCCCTTTGGGTTAAGGAACTGGGATTCACGTCTAAATCCCAATGCCTAGCCCAGTCCTTGGCCTAGTACGTAAGTGTTTGTTGAGTGAATGAATGAATGATTAATTAGATTGGTTTGCGAGAGACGCATACAGATTGTTCTGAATCCACGCCCCTGCCCCAGCTTGCATGTAATGCAACTCGGCAGCCAGATATGGGAAAGGAAAGGAGCTCATCATAGGCCAAGTTTTGTTTTTTTAAACCTGGCTTTAATTAAGTTCATACATTCCGAAGACAGAGAACTCTCTTACGCAAATTAGTTCTTTGATGAATGGCTCCGATCAGACTTGTGGTTTTGTGAAGGGTGATTCTCAGAATAATTAACAGCCGGTGCAGCACGGGCGTCAGAACAGGCTCAGGCAGGGGGGCTGGAGTCCCTGCTCTCGTGCGGAGACCAGCCCTCTAGTTACTGGCTCTTGGAGAGGTCCCTGAGGTCCCTGAGGGGCTATGTGGGAGGGGCTGGGGCCGCTGGGCTGGTTGGGTCATTGGTAGCAGCCATTGGGCTGTGGGTCAGCTCAGCATCAGTCCTGCTCTGGGGGGCATCAGTGGCTGCAAGTGGGGACTTTTTCTTAACTCTGAGCATTTGTGGACTTGCATTTTGCCGTTTCTCTTGAATGAAAGTGTCAGCATGGAGTAGTGGAACTCCTGGGCTGGGCCAGAAGTCTGGAGGCCAGGATATTTCTCTGGGCTCTGTCACCACTTGGGGGATGTGAGGCACATCCAGTAACTAAATCTCAGAGGGCTAATATTTTGTGAGTCAATCTTGCATATAGTTACTCGATTTTGGCCAAGTTTAATCGGCTGTTAAGATGCGCACTAACCTGGGGGCGCCTGGGCGGCTCAGTTGGCTAAGCATCCGACTCTTGGTTTTGGCTCAGGTCATGATCTCAGGGTCATGAGACTGAGCCCACAGGGGGCTCCACGCTCAGTGCTGAGTCCACTTGAGATCCTCTTCCTCTCCCTCCTGTTCTGCCCCTCCCCCTGCTCACACACTCTTTCATAACTAAATAAGATCTTTGAAAAAAACCTATAATAAGGCACAGTTCAGTGTTTTGAAACAAGGTAGCAGCCCATCAAGGGGTTTTAGATGGACAGATCTTCACTGATTTGAGTGCATTTCGTCAAACTTTGCTATTTTGAATCCCGTTTCAGTCATAGAAAATGTGTCTAAATGCTGAATGAGATGTTCATAGATTTATTGAACAGGCTGAGTGTTTTACAGTTTCATCTCACTAGTTTGATCAGCTACCACTTTTTTGGTTTCTTGCACTGGGCGCTGTCTGCACTTCACAGAGCCACATGTAAAAAGTCACATCATTTTCAGTTACACTTAGATCCTGGTGATGTTTAAATTACTGTGCAGAATGCCCAAGTACTTTAGCAAAGGCTTTAATTCTGTTCTGCAAGACTAATTGCAAATTGTGGATAAAGAATTATAAATGATCATTTTGGAATTATAAATTTCTTGGTGCCTGTCTACACAGTCCTGACTGTTACAGCCTATGGTTTTCTTCTCCCCAAGAAAGGTGTGTTGCACTTCTTTCTCTGTAGGAAACGTGGATTTCTCCTGCAGTGCCCTTGGCCACTTTGTGTTGATTTAGGGTTTATCCTCTGCCCATTTCTACAAAGAACTTGAGGTTGTGATGAGGTCTCCGTGGACTCGGGGCAGTCTCTTTTGCCTCTAATCACTGTGTGATCCTGAGAATTAATGCTGGGTGATCAGGGAATTGAAGAATGGGGAGGAAAGCACACTGACTGTATTTAACTTGTGCTGCAGCCAGAGATTTATAGCCTGGCTACTGACATGGTTGGGACATCAGTACTGAGTTTCCCGAGTATTAAAATAAATGTCTTTGTTGCTGAGTTGTGACATACCTACCAAAGCAGACGCCATCCATCTACCAGGCCACTAAATTGCCCTGCTTACCAAGAGGGGAGCCATTAAGCTTTCTCTTTACATATCTGCCGTCCCTTCAGATTGTGGTCTGCGCCTTACGTGTGTTTCCTTCAAATCATTGAGGAAGCTCCGCAGAGCAGGGAATGCTCTGGATTTGGTGTTGGAATGTCAGTTCTTCTTTCTAGCTCTGTGACCTTGGGCAGGTCACTTAATCTGTCTGAAACCCACCTTCTTGATCTGTAGATGGGGGAAACTTCCATGCTTACGTTCTGATAGGACTGAAAATAACCGAATGCATTAGTTACTCGTTAAGGCTCTCTGGGTGTAAGCTGTAGGATCCAACATTGAGTCGTGTGGTCACAGCAACAGCGGTGGAAGGGAGTACTTATGGCGAGCGCACTGGGGGCTCTCCCAGGTGCCCGGCGAGAGCTGAGTAGCCATGTCTTGGACAGGTGAGACTGTGGCGGCCCTGTGGACAGCAGAAGCCTTAGACTCTAGGGCTGTGTGTTGGATGTGACGCACACCCAGCGTCCCGGACTTCTGGCTTCTCAGTTGAAATCTCTGAATCTGAAGACAGAATCATCTTGGCTTGGCGTGGGTCCAGGGGGCTGGCTCACTCAGCGAGGGGTCTTCCAGGGTCTTGCCCCGGTGTTCTAGTGACTGTTTTCAGATGACACAGGGAAGTGGTGGTGAGCTGGGTGGTCACGCCAAGGGCCGTGGAGAATAAACCGCAGAGTTAGACACCGGTAGGTGGGTGGCCGTCATGGTCTTCTTTGGGATCAGAGGCCCCTATCTGGGTCGTTTCTTGTTTGGAGGGGCAGGAGTGGGGGTGCGGTGGCTTGTTCCTGCTGAGCAGGTGCTTCTCGTCTCTCCCCTCGGGGCAACTTGGCCCCACTGCCTCTACGCCCAGGAGATCTGCCGCTTTGTCAGCTCTGCTGAGGGAGCCAAATGACTTCATTCTAATGGGGCATGATTCAACGCAGGGGAATAGGTGATTGATGAAATGGGACCCAAATGGCTCTATAGAGTTCATTTATTTAACATGGGTGAGCTATTTGCTTCTAGGAAGACGTTGACTCACTCTGATTTCCATTATGTAAAATATCCATAGGAATCTCTGCTCTTAAGATTCACGTTGGTCCCTGTGTTTTCCTCTTACCTATTTAATCATCAGGTCAGCAAGTATCTGGGGCAGCATTTGGTCTGCGCCAGGTACTGTGCCTGGCCGGGGACATGGCTACCGACATGGGGCCCTCGGGCCTGTCAACAGGTGGTTGGTACGCTGGCTCTGGGGTGAAAGTGAACAGAGTGCCCTGGGGGCCGGAAGAGGGCATTTTTCTCAGTCAGGGAAGGCCTCCTGGTGAGAATTTGGCCTAAGCAGACTCTGTAGGATGCTGGGAGTGTGTCAGTGGAGAGGGGTGAATGATGGTCTCTGCAGAGAGGAGGAGCTTCCCCCCCTGGAGCACAGACAGAGGGCTTCCTTTGTTCCACTAGAAGGAAGAGCAGGGAGAAGGGAAGTGCAGGTGTGGTCGGCTGGGGGCTTGGGGGAGCGGGTTTGGAAGAGCTGTCGGCGAGAAGGGTAGAAGGGAGCTGAGCCAGACATCCCAGCCCTGACCTTGCAGGGTGTCCTCTGCGGCCTGGCCCACCGCCATCCAGTTAAGACACAGGGGCCACAGAGTCAGGATTGTTTCACTGGGCACCTGCATTCCACATCTGGAGTTTACTCCACCCAACAGAAGTCCGTATTTGCCCGTTTCTTTTTCTAGCCCTTCTTGACTGGCTCTGAAGTTCCATACCTGAGCACAAATTCTGACTGCCACTTATTAGCTGGATGGACTGAAATGAATATTCTTTTCTCAGAGAATCAGTCTTTTCATCTGAAAAATGGGAAGCGTAACATACCTCCCTGGTTTCATTTAGAGATGATAACGTGTAAAGCGCCCAGGAAAGCCCCAGGACATAGGAATAGAAGTATGGCTGACACTTACCAAGTATTGACTTTGTGCCAAGCATCACTGTGAGAACTTCGTGTAGATTAAGTCATTAAATCTCCTTCACAACCCTCTGAGCTACGTAGAGTCATTACCTTCATCTGTAGGTTCGGATACTGAAACAGAGAGGTTGAGGAACTCGCTCAAGTTCACATAGTTAGTAGGGTCACACACTCTTTTTTTTTTTTAAGTTTTTTTTTTAAATTTATATATTTGACACAGAGAGAGAGAGATCACAAGCAGGCAGAGAGGCAGGCAGAGAGAGAGGAGGAAGCAGGCTCGCCGCTGAGCAGAGAGCCCGATGCGGGGCTTGATCCCAGGACCCCGGGATCATGACCTGAGCTGAAGGCAGAGGCTTAACCCACTGAGACACCCAGGCGCTCCAGGGTCACACACTCTTAGCCATCACTGCCCTTCATGGTCAGTTCTCAAGAAGCAGTGGGTTTTTATTTTCTCTGTCATTTTTGGCTGCCTTTTACATGGCTGACAATGACCGTGTGACCCTGTCAAGCATCCCAGTGCTCTGCGTCCACTGTGCAGCATTGGTGGGCGGACTGAAGAGCACGGGCCTCAGAGTCTGGCTGCCTGGGCCCACACCCTGCCTCTCCCCCGACCTTGGGCCTGCTGATGGCCCTCTATGCCACAGTCCCCTCATCACGGAAATGAGGGGAGGGGTAACACCTAAACTCATTGGGTTGTTGTGAGGACTCAGTGAGAAAATGCCCAGGGAGCACTGAGCATGGTGCCTGACGTTGTCTTGTTAGCCTGTTAAATTCTTGCCCGGGCTCTTCTCTGGGACCCTCTGTCGACACACATGGTGTGTGCAGGTGGAAGCCGGGAGAATCCCACATGACACTGTCACTGTGCACACAAAGCATATGGGAGCTCCTTGTGCCAGTGACATGTGGCATGATTTACAAAAGGGCCTGACATTTCTAGCAGTCTGGGTAACTAACTTATCATGACCAGAATGGTGGTTCAGCATTTGCAACCCCTCCCCTTAGCAGGTGGTGCCTCTGCCTGGTTTTACTCGGGGCGAGAAGCATAGCCGCGTCCCCGCAGGTCAGGGGCTCATGACACTTTTTGCCGTCCGCATCCCCACCATAGTCTGCGGAAGCCAGGGATCTCTTCACTGGAAAAGGATTTAAATGCGTAAAATATATGCACAGCATTATAAAGGAAACCGACTACGTTGAAATTCGGTCGTCAGAGTATTTAGAAAGACGCTTTGGAAGCAGCGCTTCTCTGTTAATGCGCTCGACGATGAGATCGTGGGGTGAGTGTGGTACTGCCGTGGTTATGAAGTAGTGATGAGAGTAAGTACTTCAGGATACTCAAGGTGCCTGGGACACACACAAACTAGCTATTTCTTTTGATGGCCGGGTCACAGGAAAATGCAGACACTGCTGTGGTTTGTGGCAGGAACAGTATTCCTGCAGTTTCTGTGGGGTTATGAGCCCCTGTCCTAGGTGCTGTGTTGACTTTAGGAGGAAGCCTGCGTCAGTGGGAAGGATGGGGGCTGCCCTCAGTGCGCGACCCCCGGGGCATGGAGGGTCCCCCCCCCCGCCCCGGCGTTTAGGGAGCGTCCAGTCCATGCAGGACACCGTGCTAGATATTCTGCACGCTAACTATTTATTTTCACGTTCTTTTCTTATTCTGAAATAATTTCACACTTAAAGGCTTGTTTCAGAAATCAAGGATCTTACTTTTCCCGAGGCATCCGAGAGTATGTCGCCCACGTGGAGCCCTGTCACCTCTGCATACTTTAGTGTGTACTTCCTGGGAGCAGGGACACTGTCCTCCTCAGCCCGGCACAGCCATCAGGAGCAGGGATAAGCAGACTCTCCACGACTTCCGGTCCGCAGACTCGCTGCTGTTCCACCGCTTGTTCCACCAAGCCCCTCGTAGCCCGAGGACCCAATTCAGGATCACACGTTGCTCTATCTTGATTCTTTAGTCTTCAGTCTGGAATAGTTTCTCTGTCTTTCCTTGACTTTCATGCGCTTCATACTTCTGAAGTGTCTGAGCCAGTAGTCATAGATTGTCCTTCCGTTGGGGTTTGTCTGATGTCGCCTCGTTGGCTGGGTTCAGGTCCGTGTCTTTGGCAGGGATGTCTTCTCATTGTGTCCTATCTGCTGGCACACGGTTTCAGTTTGCCTCATTGCTGGCCACGGTGACTTTGATAACGTTAGGAAGGTGGTGCCCTCTAGGTGTCTTAACTCTACGGGTCCTCTTTTTTCCTGTCATTAATAAGTAGCTTGAGGTGTGTTGGGTCTATGTAGATATCCCGATACTCTGTTCAGACTTTCCCCCACTGGTTTTCGCTAGTCATCTAAGGTCACATGCCTGGTAAGCAGCAGAGACCCATCTCGGATCCCTTTGTCATCATTCCGTTCGGGATACCTTTAGAGTGCAGCTCACTTGACCTTTTCTACTTCAGTGTAAGTCCCTTGTCCCTAATACCAGGTTTGGGTCGATGCACTTCTCATCTTTGGAGCAAGAGCAAGTGTGGAAAGGCACTGTTGGTAGTGACGAGAAAGCGAAGACCAGCAGCCCTGAGGGGTGGCGGTTCCATGAGGGCTGTGCTGGGCAGCAACCATGCTCCTTTTATAGCTGCTGTTCAGTATTGGAAGCACACCTCCTGGCTTTGTTCCCAGGGACATGGTGACAGTCATTCCCCCACTTCTCCTGCAGGTGGTGCTCTCTGACTGTGACCTGAGCCAGGGCCTGGCACCGGGGATCACCTCCGTCTGGATTTGTAAACTACCCACATATGTTTGCATAATGTCAGGATGTACTCTTCTGAAATTCTTCCCTTCATGTCAGATACCCATTGTCATTTCCAGGAAAAGCAGCAATTAGACTATGAAGAGCTGATTCAGGTCTTGAAGAAGGAGCAGGACATCTATACTCATCTGGTGAAGTCTCTGCAGGACCCAGACAGGTAAGGTTACTGTTTGGACATCACACACACAAGCAGACACTCGTATTTTGAATAAATAGTATTGGTGTCTGAGGCAGCAAAGCCCTCCCCGTTGATTTAGGGGGCTTAAAGTGCTTGGATGATGGTTGCCTTACTTAAATCACATAACCTGATTTTATATCAAGAATTATCTGGTTTTGAGGCACCCGCCTGGCTCATTTGGTTGAACATCTGGCTCTTGATTTTGGCTCAGGTCACGATCGTGTCATGAGAGTCATGAGATCGAGCCCCATGCTGGGCTCTGCACTCAGTGCAGTGTCTGTTTGAGATTCTCTCTCCCGCGTCCTCTGCCCCTCCCCCCAGGCT
Source organism: Mellivora capensis (assembly GCA_004024625.1). Taxonomy (NCBI): domain Eukaryota; kingdom Metazoa; phylum Chordata; class Mammalia; order Carnivora; family Mustelidae; genus Mellivora; species Mellivora capensis. The sequence goes on from PISX010035045.1 coordinate 12,052, forward strand.
CGCTGGCTCGCGCTCTCTCTCAAGTAAATACATAAATCTTTAAAAAAAAGAATTGTCTAATTTTTGGATTGTTTGATTTTTTTATCCTAATGAACATAGGATAAAAATAACATAATAATAATAATACTCGTTTTTATTGTACTTTACCATAGATTTAGAAAGTGCTTCCGTGTGTATTATCTCATACAGTCCTCAGAGCTGTTCTGTGAGGTAATATTGTTATCCCCGTGGTCCATGAGGCCATGAACACTGAGAGAGGTGAGGTGCCTTGTCCAAAGTTCCACCGGTGGTGAGTGGCCACACTCAGGGATTCCAAGAGGTTTCTGTGTCCTGGGGTGAATTGTGTCTTACAGGATGGCTGAGGTGATCTGGCGCCAGGGAGGTGTGGTGATGAGAGCCTACTGTAGGCGAGTGGTCGTGCTCTGTCCTAGCTCTGTGCACAGGCAGGGGCGCCCTCTGGGCCTCAGTGATTTCTCACATTACGATCTTCTCTCTGCACACCAGGGTAGATGCAGGTGAAAGGGTACAAGGCCTGGGGTTCATTTCAAAACCATACAGGAGCAGAGGAAGTGGGTGGGGGTACTGTTGGAACAGGAGCAGCCGTGGCTGCCTAGTGGTCAGCGTGGGGTGTGGGTAGACGGGGAGCGGCTCCTGTATGAGCTTTTTTTCATTTGTGTATGTTTAAAAATTTCTAGAATAAAAAGTTAAAACATCCCCCCTCCCTGTTCCTCCTCTGAAGCCTTTCACTCTGGTCGGAATGGTTTTCACTGTTGCAGGCCACGTGCCTTCCTGCCTCTGCCTTCGCTTGGGCCCCCACACCTACCGTTGTCTCCCGGAGGCCCCTCAAGAATTCATCTGGAGGGCTGCACTTGTGAGGAGGCCGTGGTTGCTGTTTGTCTGCCTCACGGCTGCCCCCGCCACCCTTTGGGTGCTTGTCCGTAACCGGCCTGGCACCTCATCAGGCCCCGCGCGCCTCAGGGCGGAACCCTGTCTCCTCAGCGGCTCCGTTTCCCAGCGCCTGTCGCCGTGGCTGGGTGGAGTGGGCATGTGGGAAGCGCTGAGTGGATGAGGGACCCCCCCCCCCCCACGCCAAACCTGCGTCCAGTCTCCTGAGATAGGAGATTGTTTTCAGATTTGTTGATCTGAAGTGAGTTTAGAGAAAACGGAAGCATGCTGATGAAATTCTGGGAGTAGGCATCACTCTCTAAAAATGAGCATTTTCCAGAATCCTTAGCTGCTTGGCATCACTGCTCGGGAAGGGGCGAGTGAAGCTGGGAAGCTG
>PISX010035046.1:0-13302 GCA_004024625.1 Mellivora capensis
ATATTTTCTAGTCTGCCTCCCTCTACTGTAATAGAAGTTCTAGGGGAGCAAGGACTTCGTTTCATATTTTTCTGTATCTCTGATGCCCAGAACAGCACCTGGCTTAAAGTAAGCATTCAGGAAATATACTAAATGAATTTGTTAAATGAATGAATAACATGAAAAAGAATGATCTTTACATATTAAGTAAAAAAAAAAAATCCAAAACAATATGTATAGTATGGTTTCATTTTCTACATCAAAGAATAGAAAAAAATGCAAGAAAGTTGACAATCAAAATGTCAGCAATATTTATGAGGTGCCTGGGTGGGGTAGTCAGTTAAGCGTCTGACTCTTGGTTTTGGGTCAGGTCGTGCTCAGGGTCACGACTGAGCCCCACCTCAACTCTCCATCTCCCTCTGCCCCTCCCCCTGCATACTCTGTCTCTCTCAAATAAATAAATAAATCTTTTAAAAAAAAGTTACCAGGATGCCTGGGTGGTTCAGTTGGTTAAGCAGCTGCCTTTGGCTCAGGTCATGATCCCAGCGTCCTGGGATCGAGTCCCACATGGGGCTCCTTGCTCGGCAGGGAGCCTGCTTCTTCCTCTGCCTCTGCCTGCCACTCTGTCTGCCTGTGCTCGCTCGCTCTCTCTCTCTCACAAATAAATAAATTTTAAAAAAAATTGGGGACGCCTGGGTGGCTCAGTTGGTCGGACGACTGCCTTCAGCTCAGGTCATGATCCCGGAGTCCGGGGATCGAGTCCCGCATCGGGCTCCCAGCTCCACGGGGAGTCTGCTTCTCCCTCTGACCTTCTCCTCGCTCATGCTCTCTCTCACTGCCTCTCTCTCAAATAAATAAATAAAATCTTAAAAAAAAATTTTAAAAAAAGTTACCAATATTTAAACTGTAAGTGATCTATAGGTACCTTTCATAGTTGCCTTTCTATTTAGTAAAGTTTCTGCAATAGACAAATATTGCTTGTATATTAAGGAAAGAAGTGCATGCTTTTTTTAAAGAAATAAATAACAACCTACCAGTCCATTTAAGTTCTTTATGTTGTTTCTTCCTAAAGACAATATCCTCAAGTTTTCTGCCGTGGGGAAAAAAAAACACAATTGTTTGTTTATGAGAACCATATTACAGCTGTTGTAAATCTAGTATAATGAAGTGTTAATAAACTTTATATAATAAATATATTTATCTAATGAGTAAGAAAGGCTGTATTAATAAAAAGTGGTATTCAAGTAGGAAATGACTTACTTATCATCTAAGGTAAACACTACAACTATAATTTCACATCATGACAACATCAAATTTATAAATGGTCAACAATTTTGAATGTATGGTTTTAAATTGCTGGCTAGGAAAAATACTTCAGGGATAAAATAAGTAAAGAAGATTTGAACTTTAAATTTGGAAGCATATATAGTTCAAATCTACTATAGCATAAGGACTCACATCAGAAAATAGGACAGTATCTATGAATAGCCTGCCTCACTCCACAAAGGATTAAAAGTGAAATCAAATGAATTAGTATTTTAAAATCTTTTGCTTTCAAACTTTTAAAGAGTTAGATTGTGATTTGCTTTAAAAATGCTTATTTGTGGGACGCCTAGGTGGCTCAGTTGGTTAAGCGGCTGCCTTCTGCTCAGGTCATGATCCCAGTGTCCTGGGATCGAGTCCCGCATTGGGCTCCTTGCTCGGCCTCTGCCTGCCTCTCTGTCTGCCTGTGCTCTCTCTCTCTCTCTGACAAATAAATAAATTTAAAAAAAATTTAAAAAAAATGCTTATTTGTGGGGTGTCTGGGTGGCTCAGGTCATGATCCTAGGGTCCTCAGATCCAGCCCCGAATCCGCCTGCCTGCTCTGCAGGAAGCCTGCTTCTCCGTCTCCCACTCCCCCTGCTTGTGTTCCCTCTCTCGTTGTGTCTCTCTCTGTCAAGTAATAAATAAAATCTAAAAAAAAATTTTTTTAAAAGATAAGGAGTACAACAAAAACAATGATGGTGAGGAATTAAAATTTAAATATAACAAGTATTAAACACAAGACAGATTTGAAAAATATATAATTAAAAAATCTAATTCTTCCATTTAATTCTAACTCTAAGAAAGCTTTAAAATGTCTTTAAAATGTTCAGATCTCGTGTTCTAATTTTCTTTGGATAACCAAATTTAAGACACATGGTTTATATATTCTCTCTGCCATCTGACAATTACTGTGGTTAAAACAGGTGCCAGTTTCTGGGATTACATAATGTCTCTGGAATGTTTATCCCAATAATTAGAAAATCCAAGAACCATCTGTTACTGTGGATCACTTACTTAAGCCATTGAGGTTGGCAATTTTTTCAATGCAGTTTGTAGACAGCGAAAGCTTCCTTTAAAAGAACAAAGGAAAACTTGAATTAGTACAGAACAATTTTAAATGGTATATCAGAAAAATAAATAAATAAATAAATAAATAAATAGTATATCAGAAATTATTCAAGTGCCCATACAAGATAATATTTAAGTCATGTTTTCTTTTTACACCGAATCTTTTTTTTTCCCCTCTCAGACATGGCATGTATTCTTTCATTTTGAAATCAGTCCTCAATTTTTTCCTGATTACAGAAGTTAATACATATTTATTGTAGAAAATTTAAAAAAAAACTTTCTGAAGGTAATTTGGTGTTACCTATTAAATTATTTAAATTCATGTGTTCTTTGACCCAGTAATTCATTTCTAGGAATACATCCTACTGAAATGCTAATACCAATGCCAACAGATCTATAAGCTAGATTATTTAGTGTATTATTGTAATAGCAAAAAAACGGGGAAAAATCTGTAAACATCTAGCAACTGAGGGACAGATAATGGAAAACTATGCTGCCACTAATAAAATTGAAACTGGGCTCCAGATACCAGCTTGGGAAGATGACCATGATGTGTGCTCAAGTTAAAGACCACCTAGCAGAACAATACATTTTATATGATCCCTTTTGATAAAAAGCAGAACTATAGGGTGCCTGGGTGGCTCAGTTGGTTAAGCAACTGCCTTCGGCTCAGGTCATGATCCTGGAGTCCTAGGATCAAGTCCCACATCGGGTTCCCTGCTCAGCAGGGAGTCTTTTTCTCCCGCTGACCTCTCTCCTCTCATGCTCTCTCTCTCAAATAAATAATAAAATCTTAAAAAAAAAAAAGCAGAACTATTACGTGCATGTGCGAAGATATTTGCTTGTGTGTTAAATCATTCAGAAATGTATACTGAGGATGTCACATGTAATCCTAAACACTCCACAGATTCCCCCAGAGAGAACTACTTTTAATGGTTTGTATATATTTGTCTAGATTTTTTCTACTCATAACTCAGTTATATAAAAAAAAAATTTAGGGGTGCCTCGATGTCTCAGTTGGTTGAGCCTCTGCCTGTTGATCTCAGCTCAGGTCTTGATCTCAGGATCATGAGTTCAGGCCCCACATTGGGCTCCACAGTGGGTGTGGAGCCTACTTACCGAAAAAAAAAAGAAAGAAAAGAAAAAAATATTTTACAGGGACATAACTACACATTCTTAGTCATCCCTTTTCTTTTTTTTTATTAGTCATCCTTTCCTGACAAAAATATTTAATATTTTAGTTTACTTCATGCAAAAAATGTAATAAAAGCTAATTTTATTGAACACAATCTGTGCTCAGTACTCTTCCAAGTACTTTACATAAACTGTTTTAACCATCACAACAATCCTGTGTAATAAGTACTATTATTATCACCCATATTTTACAAATGAGTAAACTGAGGTACAAAGATGTTAAGCAATTTGCCTAATATTACATAGCCAGAAGGGAGCAGAGTCTAATTTAAACCCCTCCAAAACTGACTCTAAAACATGTGATCTTATCCTTTCTGATATGACTTGAAGAATTATTCTTTTTTTTTATAATAGCAACTACTGTACAGTATAAATTATTGGTCAAATCTGTATATTTTCCAATAATCCCCAACTCCTGACTACTACCAGTGGAAAATGGAGTGTCTTAAATCTGGGAATGTGATTGGGGATGAATTCCTTAATTGGTGTCTAGGCAATCTGCCCAAAGAGATTGTCAGCAAAAATACGAACACGCTGACTCTTTCCAAGCAGTTTCCTAGTACTCTGGTACTAGATACAAAACCTCAAATATTTGCCTTTGAGATGGCTTTATGATAAAAATATATCTGACCATTTTGAAACAGTGCTCTTTGAAATCATGCTTTTTTTTTTTTTAAAGATTTTATTTATTTGACAGAGAGAGATCACAAGTAGGCAGAGAGGCAGGCAAAGCTAGAGAGAGGGGGAAGAAGGCTCCCCGCTGAGCAGAGCCCGATTCGAGGCTCGATCCCAGGACCCTGAGATCAGGACCTGAGCTGAAGGCAGAGGCTTAACCCACTGAGCCACCCAGGCGCCCCGAAATCATGCTTTTGAAGGAAAAAAAAATCTAAGGTGGAATTTTACATAATACACTGTGCTGTCATCATAAAGGACCAGTTGCATACAATAACTAAGTATGTTTGCTTTTCCCTTTCATTCCACACAGATACTAGTCCAATGCATGGGGTCACAAATTATGTGTCTAAGAGATACTCAAGTTGCTTATTATAAATACAGATTGGGGCGCATGGGTGGCTCAGTTGTTCAGCATCTGCCTTCAGCTCAGATCACGATCCCAGGGTTCTGGGATCGAGCCCCACACCAGGCTCCCTGCTCAATGGGGAGCCTGCTTCTCCCTCTCCCACTCCCCCTGCTTGTGTTCCCCTTCTGTCTCAGTCAAATAAATGAATAAACACTTAAAAAAAAAAAAGATTCCTAGGTCTCATCAGTAGCTACTTTGTTTCTGTAAATTGGGATGGGGCTTATCTCCTGTATAAGGAGATTCTTATGTTGGTAGTCAGTGCACTACACTTTGAAACACACAGGGTGGAGAAAGCAGAAAGAACCCCAGCTGATTCTACGATATTCTATAGCTCTGAGAAGAGACACTGCTGCCAGAGAGCATGGTCACAAGGTGTCATGGGTTCTAACTGCCTCAAATTCGCCACAGAGGCTTGCTAAAAAGTACGGAGAGTATGTAGAAAATAAGTTAAGAGAATGAGTCCTAGGATCAAGTCCCGTATGGGGCTCCCTGCTCAGCAGGGAGTCTGCTTCTCCCTCTGACTCTCCACTTCTCCTGCTCTCTCTCTCAAATTAAAAAAAAAGAAGAAGAAAAGAAGTTAAGAGGAATTAATATAGATTTGGTACTTAAAGTCATGGGAAAATAGAATTACAAAATAATAAGTATAATTTGATCCCAATTAGGAAAAAAAAATTTGAAGGCTCTATATCAGAATGCTAATACTGGTTCTCAAAAGGTGGTACAATTTTGGTTAATATTAATTCTTTCCTTTGTGCTTTTTGTATTTTCTAGATGTTTTACAATGTATTTTTATAATTTGAAAAAAAATTTAAAGCAGTATCTCTTAGTCCTCTGGTAAGTATAGTGCTGACCGGCTAATTTTATAAGAGAAAGTATTAGATTTTATGGCAGAATAATAGTATTACTGTGTTATTTCGTTTCTCCCAAGAGACAAGGAAACTTCTATTCTCCAGGAACATTATACAAATTTTACTATAAAAAAATACTACATTGTTCAGGGACGCCTGGGTGGCTCAGTTGGTTGGACAACTGCCTTCGGCTCAGGTCATGATCCCGGAGACCCGGGATCGAGTCCCGCATCAGGCTCCCAGCTCCACGGGGAGTCTGCTTCTCCCTCTGACCTTCTCCTTGCTCATGCTCTCTCACTGCCTCTCTCTCAAATAAATAAATAAAATCTTTAAAAAAAAATACTACATTGTTCAGAGTTACTTAATTAGTAGTCCCATAAACCAGTAATCTCTTATGTTTGGCTTTGCCAAAGGGGGAACTGCATTAACCAAACAAACAAAAGAAGAGAAATGAAGACCACAGGAAACAAACACATTTTTTCTGGTTTGTGTCTTTAGAAAAGAAAGGGAAAAAAGATAAGAAAACTTACTCGCAATTAGCAAGTGTGGACAAGGAGGCATCCATCTTCTCTATAGGGGGAATCTGAGCATAAAGCTTAATCTCTTTGGCTTCGGATGGCTTCTGACTGGTTTTCTCTTCCTATGACAAAAATTAGTTTGGAAGAAAGTGAAACCTGATTGTAACACAGAACTAAAAAAGTACAGACTACCCTAAGGCTTTTCAAAGTTTTTCAAACTTTGTTTTGAATTGTTATTTCAAAACAATTATTAGAATTTTATAACTCTGCATTCTTTACAATTCACTTACTGACATTTACTAACTGACCCTGACAACCAGGCTTCTACATGGCCGGTTCAGATAATTTACTGTTAGGTCTCAACCAAGTGGAAGGGAGGAGGAAAGAAAATAACTTTCATTTCTGTAATATTTAAAGTCCTTGGGATGCCGGGGTGGCTCAGTGGGTTAAGCATCTGCCTCCAGCTCAGGTCATGATCCCAGCACCCTGGGATCAGTCCCACATCAGGTTCCTTGCTCAGCTGGGAGCCTGCTTCCTCCCTCTGCCTGCTGCTCCCCCTGCTTGTACTCTCTGACAAATAAGTCAATATATAAAATCTTTAAAATAAAATAAAATAAAATAGAATCCTTTAAGAGTCGGGACACCTGAATGGCTCAGTCAGTTAAGCATCTGCCTTCAGCTCAGGTCATGATACCAGGGTCCCAAGATCGAGTCCTCCATCGGGCTCCTTGCTCAGCAGGGAGCCTGCTTCTCCCTCTGCCCGCCTCTCCCCCTGCTTGTGCTTGCACTCTCTCTCTCTCTCTCTTCCTCTGACAAATAAATAAACAAAATCTTTTCAAAAAAATCCTTTAAGAGTCTACCAATAAACCAAAATACAACAATATCAACATTTTCTTGGGAAGAGTTCTTTGTCCCTAAGCACCCTTTTCTTAAATATCAGATTTAGATCTATAAGATCAACTATTTTGTCATCTTATCTTGCTTTTTCTTTTTCTCTTAATTTTATTTATTCATTTGCCAGAGAGAGAGAGTAAAGCAGGGGGAGCGGCAGACAGAGGGAGAAGCAGGCTTCCAGCTGAGCAAGGAATCTGATGCCTTGACTCCATCCCAGGTCCCTGGGATCATGATCTGAGCCAAAGGCAGACACTTTACCAACTGAGCCACCCAGGTGTCCCTCATCTTGTTTTTTCTGTACACAGTTCAGTCTGAGATAGAGTTCCAAAATACCAAGAATTCGGGAAGATGTCATCCTTACAATACAGCCGAAGTCTAAGATATTTGCTCTATAATAATTTACTACTAAATTCTATCTTAGATTTTCAGTACTATGTACACAATTTAATATTACCAATATATGATGCCTAGTAATATTTTCAAAGTACCTCAATACTCAAAGTTAGTTCTCTCTCTCCAACAAAACAGGAAACTCCTAAAGTGCAGGACCATTTCCTTTGCTTTCCTGCATTTTCTGTAACAGTGAACTATCAGACATACAGAGGCTTATTATTAAAATTCAGATTGTAACATGTCAATACTAGAAAATACACAATTAAAAAAAACAACAAAAAAGAAAATACACAGTAAGTTGAAAGAAAAAGATCTAATACACATACACTCAATACTTATTTTTGTGTCATACATTTGTAGGTTATGAGAGGGAAACTGATACATAGTAGATCCTGAATAAATGTTAGGTTAATTAGTGAAAGAACAAGCTTAATGTCTTCAAATAATCTTAAAGTCAAAAATTTATGGCCACAGTATAATCTAGAAAGAGGGGCACCTGGGTGGCTCAGTGGGTTAAAGCCTCTGCCTTTGGCTCGGGTCATGATCCCAGGGTCCTGGATCGACAGGGTCCTGGTACTCTCTGACAAATAAGTCAATATATAAAATCTTTAAAATAAAATAAAATAGAATCCCAGGGTCCTGGGATGGAGACCCACATCGGGCTCTCTGCTCAGCAGGGAGCCTGTTTCCTCCTCTCTCTCTTCTCTCTGCCTGCCTCCCTGCCTATTTGTGATCTCTATCTGTCAAAGAAATAAATAAAATCTTAAAAAAAAAAAAAAAGAAATAGAACCTACAACCCAAAACAAAAAAGCAACCACTTATTATTATAAGTAAATTAAGTCCTAAAATCTAATTCAAAGAAAATCTAATCTAATACTAAGCTTATTCCATATTTACTTTTCTTCTGTAAGAAAACAGATTTTTCATTAACCAAACAGAAGTGAATTTTTTTTTAAGATTTTATTTATTTGACAGAGAGAGAGAGAGCACAAGTAGGCAGAGAGGCAGGCAGATAGGGAGAAGCAGACTCCCTGCTGAGCAGAGAGCCCGATGCGGGGCTCGATCCCAGGACCCCGAGATCATGACCTGAGCCGAAGGCAGAGGCCTAACCGCTGAGCCACCCAGGTGCCCCCAGAAATGAATTTTAAATGCGAAGTACAGAGACGTTTATAAGCACCAAAACAAGAATTCAAATATTTCATTATCCTATCCACTCTATTTACCCTAGACACAAGTCTCCTGAAAGATTTTTTTTCCTGAAGGACTTTTGATTCAAAGCTCAGCCTCAAAAGCAAAGACATACATTATACAAAATACTATTGAGAATATCCACAAAAAAGTTATCACTGGGCATAGAAATTGAGGAGCTATGTCAATACTCTAAGGAAATTCTATTTATGATGCTGAATTACAACTGTTCAAACTTTATAGAATGCTTTATTCAAAATATCTGTAGTTTATATTCAATTCATGTTTTTTATAATGCAGTTTCCTTTCTTATGTTAATATATAACTTAGTATTTTTTCCAGCGTTATTGACATGTAACATTGTGTAAGTTTAAGGTGATGATCTGATACCTGTATATACTGTAAAATGATTAACACAATTAGCTTAGCTAACACGTCCATCACCTAATTTTTTACTTTGGGTGCTAAGAAAATTTAAGATCCACTCTCTTAGCAACTTTCAAGTATATAATGCAATATTATTATCTATAGTCACCATGCCATATATCAGATCCCCAGGACTTGGCTTATAACTGGATGTTTATACCCTTTGACCAACAGCTCCCCATTTCCCCCACACCCAAATCCCCAGCAATCACCATTCTACTCTTCATTTCCGGGTTCAGCTTCTTTTGATTTCACATATGTGTGAGATCATAGAGTATGTGTCTTTCTCTGTCTGACTTAAGTCACTTTGCATAATGCACTCAAGGTCTTCCATGCTGTAAATGGAAGGATTTCCTTCTTCTTTGTGGCTGAATAATATTCCACTCTGTAGATATACGATTTTTTTTATCCATTTACCCACTGATGGGATATGTAGGAGATTAATATTGATATAATCCACTGATTTTGATCAGACTTTCCCAATTTTACTAGTATTCATTTATACACAAGTGTGAATATATTTGTATGTGTGTATTAAATGGATACAATTTTATCACCTATATAGGTTCATGTACCCACTGCCAGTTAAGACAGTTAAATAGTTCCAGTACCACAAAGATTCCTTGTACTGAATGGTCAGATTTAAATAACTATCCAATAATTCTTGTATGATTTCTAAAAGAGGTAAAAATTCATATACTTACCCATCTGGCTAGCGCTTCTTTGATTGTTGTTGCTTTTGCCTTAAAAGGAAAGGAAACAAGAGTATCTTTATTGATATGATTTATTGATTCAATTTTCATGCAATGATTATTAGCCTCAGCATCTACCATTGAGAAGATTAACTTCTTTCTTTGAGACCTTACATGCAAACCAAGTGTTTTAATTTCCTGAAATCAGGATGATTTATTTAAATGTCTCTCAGAGAAATTAAGGAAATCATGATGTAATGCCCATATACTTCTCTCCCACTTGGTTTACAAAAAAGATACAGTTTTCAACATTTGATATTAAAATAGATCTTATGGGGCACCTGGGTGGCTCAGTGGGGTTAAGCCTCTGCCTTTGGCTCAGGTCCTGATCTCAGGGTCCTGGGATCAAGCCCTGCCTCGGGCTCTTTGCTCCGTGGGGAGCCTGCTTCCCTCTCTCTCTGCCTACTTGTGATCTCTCTCTGTGTCAAATAAATAAATAAAATCTTTAAAATAAATTAAAAAAAATAGATCTTATTTCATTGATTCTAAGATCGACATCTTTTACGTTTTAACATCTTTGAAATTTGGATTCATTTTACAACCAGGAACAATTACTGTGGCCAGGTACCAGTGGTAATGATCTAGAAGAATATTAACCAATTTATTTCATATACATATATTCTTTTTTAAATTTATATTTGCAAATAATTTTATATTTACAAATAATGCCTTATGATAAAAACCTATATGCCTAAATACATGTGTCAAAAGACACAAAATAAAAATTCTAAGTGATAAGAAATTACTTGTCATGATTCAATTCCAACTATTTATTTTTCTTTCTTAAAACATAAGATAACGTTGTACCTTATAATCAATAGTATCTTAGATTCAATTTAATATGACACTTAAAACTTTATTATTTTATTTTTTTTTAAGATTTTATTTATTTGATGGGGCGCCTGGGTGGCTCAGTGGGTTAAAGCCTCTGCCTTCGGCTCAGGTCATGATCCCAGAGTCCTGGGATCGAGCCCCGCATCAGGCTCTCTGCTCAGCAGGGAGCCTGCTTCCTCCTCTCTCTCTGCCTGCCTCTCTGCCTACTCGTGATCTCTGTCTGTCAAATAAATAAATAAAATCTTAAAAAAAGTTTAAAAAAAAGATTTTATTTATTTGACAGACAGATCACAAGTAGGCAGAGAGGCAGGCAGTAGAGAGAGGAGGAAGCAGGCTCCCTGCTGAGCAGAGAGCCCGACTTGGGGCCTGATTTCAGGACCCCAGGACCATGACCCTAGCCGAAGGCAGAGGCTTTAACCCACTGAGCCACCCAGGTGCCTGAACACTTAAAACTTTAAATGTGAGAAAAGGGAGACATCCTTTGATTACTGCTAGAGTTCATTTAAAAAAAAGTCCTAAGCAGGGGCGCCTGGGTGGTTCAGTGGATTGAAGCCTCTGCCTTCGGCTCCGGTCGCGGTCCAAGAGTCCTAGGATCGAGTCCCATGTCAGGCTCTCTGCTCCACGGGGAGCCTGCTTCCTCCTCTCTCTCTGTCTGCCTTCCTCTATGTCTACTTGTGATCTCTGGCTGTCAAATAAATAAAATCTTTTTTAAAAGTCCTAAGCAATAACAAAAAGAAAAGTTCAGTTAACTCTTTAACAAGACAGGCATTAGGGACACCAACCTTCCCTGCCCCAAACCCACAGCACAGTAAAAAAATCTTAGTATAACTTCTGACTCGCCAAAAACTACTAAAAGCCTACTATCAACCAGAACCTTACCAATTACATAAACATTTGATTAATGCACAATTTGCTCATCACATGCATTATATACTGTATTCTTACAATAAAGTAAACTACAAAAAAGAAAATGTTATTATGAAAATCCTAAGAGGGGTGCCTGGGTGGCTCAGCAGGTTAAGCATCCGACTCTTAGTTTTGGCTCTGGTCATGATCTCAGGGCGGTGAGATTGAGCCCCATATTGGGCTCAGGGTGGAGTCTGCTCAAGATTCTCCCTCCCTCCCAGCCCCTCCCCTGACTCATGTGCTCTCTTTCAAATAAATTTTTTAAAAAGAAACAAAAAAAAATCATAAGAGGAAATACGTTTACAGTATTGTAGTGTATTTATTGGGAAAAATCTGCATATAAATGGATCAGTACACTTCAGACCTATGGTGCTCAATTGTATATATAGCATTACATCTAGAAAGCAAAGACATAGTAATAAATAATCCTTGGGTTAAAAAGTAAACTATAAACTACAGTAAAACAAAAAAAAGAATATAAAAATTTGAGGAATATAACATTTAAAAGGAAACTTATAGTTTCAAATACAGTTATCTATTAAAAAATTAAGAGAAAATAAGAAACAGAAAACAAGCAAAGTATTTGAAATATTTGAAAAAGCACATCATTGCAAACACAAAGAAGGCTAAGGAAAATACAAAGGAATAAGTCAATGAAAAACAGACCTGAAGAAAAAAAGATTAACAAAACTAAAAGCTGGTTCCTAAATCTCTAGCAAGCCTGACTGAGCAAAAAGAGAGCTGTACGACGAAAACAGAGAATCAGAGGAAATAACAGATACTACAAAGATTTAAAAATAAAATATCATAAGCAAACATATGGTAGTTTGAAAACCTAGACAAAGAATGCATTTCTAGAAAAAACACAAAAGTGTCAAACTGTCACAGGAAGAATCAGAAAATCCAAATAGACCAATAATTATTTTCAATGTTAAAAAGATAACCAGAGATTTATCCTTATCCTCTTCCCCTACATCTCCAAGCCTAGATAATTTTACAAGTAAGTCCTGACAAGGTTTCAAGGAACAGATATTCTCTGTTAGACAAGTTGTTTTAGAAACCAGAAAAGGAGGGAAAGCTGCCAATTTATTTTATGAGGCTAGAATAACATTGAAGTCATAACCCTCTTTACTTGCCCTCTTTACTTCTCAACACAGATTTGAAAATCCTAGATACAACATTAGATCTCCAAAGCCAATGGTGAATTATAATCATGGTCAAGAATGGCTGATCCCAGAAGCATAAGGATTGTTTAACAAAAAAACTCTATAAATGTAAATCATCTATTTATGGATTAAAGGGGAAAAATTCACATTTATTTCCGTAAGTGAGGAAAAAGTACTTTATAAAATAGTTCTACATCTGGGACACCTGGGTGGCTCAGTCAATTAAGAGTCTCCCTTCAGGATCCCTGGGTGGTTCAGCGGGTTAAGCCTCTGCCTTCAACTCAGGTCATGATCTCAGGGTCCTGGGATTGGGTCCCACATCAGGCTCTCTGCTCAGTGGGGAGGCTGCTTTTCTTCTCTCTCTCTCTCTCTCTCTCTCTCGGCCTGCCTACCTCTCTGCCTACTTGTGATCTCTGTCAAATAAATAAATAAAAAATCTTAAAAAAAAAAAAAGTCTCCCTTCAGCTCAGGTCATGATCCCAGGACCCTGGGATAGAGCCCTCCCTCTCCCTCTCCCTCTGCCGCTCTCCCTACTTGTGCACTCTCTCTCACTCTGTCAAATAAATAAATAAAATCTTTTAAAAAACTAATATTCTACATCTAACATTAAAAGCTCTCAACTAAGAGTTACAAGGAAATTCTTTACTGGATAAAAGCTACATACCAGGGACGCTTGGGTGGCTCAGTTGGTTGAGCGGCTGCCTTCGGCTCGGGTCATGGTCCCAGTGTCCTGGGATCGAGTCCCACATC
>PISX010035047.1:0-13284 GCA_004024625.1 Mellivora capensis
ACTGTTGATAATAGCTTCTGATGATTGTTTCTACTTCCTTGGTGTTAGTTGTGATCTCTCCCTTTTCATTCATAATTTTATTAATTTGAGCTTTCTCTCTTTTCTTTTGGATTAGTGTGGCCAATGGTTTATTGATCTTATTGATTCTTTCAAAAAACCAGCTTCTAGTTTTATTGATACGTTCTACTGTATCTCTAGTATCTACCTCATTGATCTCTGCTCTAATCTTATTTCCCTTCTAATGTGTGGAGTTGGTTTGATTTGTTGTTGATTCTCCAGTTCTTTAAGGTGTAGAGACAGCTGGTGTATTCTGGATTTTTCAATTTTTTTGAGGGAGGCTTGGATGGCTATGTATTTCCCCCTTAGGACCACCTTTGCTGTATCCCATAGGTTTTGGACCGAAGTGTCTTCATTTTCATTGGTTTCCATGGATTGTTTAAGTTCTTCTTTGATCTCCTGGTTGATCCAAGCATTCTTAAGCAAGGTGGTCTTTAGCTTTCAAGTGTTTGAGTTCCTTCCAAACTTTTCCTTGTGGTTGAGCTCCAGTTTCAAAGCATTGTGATCTGAGAATATGCAGGGAATAATCTCAATCTTTTGGTTTCGGTTGAGTCCTGATTTGTGACCCAGTATGTGGTCTATTCTGGAAAAGGTTCCATGTGCACTTGAGAAGAATGAGTATTCTCTTGTTTTAGGGTGGAATGTTCTATATATATCTATGAGGTGATCTGGTCCAATGTGTCATTCAACACTTTTGTTTCCTTATTGATTTTCTGCATGGATGATCTGTTTATTACTGAGAGAGGCGTGTTAAGATCTCCTACTATCAATATATTCATATCAATATGACTCTTTATCTTGATTTTTAGTTTTCTTATGTAATTGGCTGCTCCCATATTGGGGGCATAGATATTTACAATTGTTAGATCATCTTGGTGGATAGTCCCTTTAAGAATTATGTAGTGTCCTTCTGTATCCCTGACTACAGTCTTTAGTTTAAAATCTAATTTATCTGATATGAGAATCGCTACCCCGGCCTTCTTTTGAGGCCCATTGGCATGAAAGATGCTTCTGCAACCCTTCACTTTCAATCTGGGTATATTCTTAGGTTCGAAATGGGTCTCCTGTAGACAACATATGGATGTGTCCTGTCGTTTTATCCAATCTGCAACCCTGTGTCATTTTGGGTGCATTTAGGCCATTCACATTGAGAGTGATTATCGATAGATACGTTTTTATTGACATCGTGTTACCTTTGAAGTCTTTCTTTCTGTAGATTGCCTCTATATTTCTGTTCAATGATATTCTTAGGATTTTTCCTCTTTTATATAACCCCCCTTAATATTTCCTGCAGTGTCAGCTTGGTGGTCGCATAGTCTTTTAAGCCCTGCCAGTCTTGGAAACTCTTTATCTCTCCATAGATTTTGAATGTCAGTCTTGCTGGATAAAGTATTCTTGGCTGCATGTTTTTCTCATTTAGTGCCCTGAATATATCTTGGCAGCCCTTTCTGGCTTGCCAGGTTGCTGTGGACAGGTCTGATGTTATTCTGATGGGCTTTCCTCTATACGTAAGGAGCTTCTTTGTCCTAGCCACCTTCAAAAGAGTTTCTCTAGAATTATAATTCCTCATTATTACTATCAGGTGTCTTGAGGATTTTCGAGAATCTAAAATCTTTGGGGGGGGGGGTTGCTCTGCCTCTAGTACATGAACGCTGGTTCCATTCACGAGGTTGGGGTTTTTCATGGAGAACTTGTTCCACTATATCTTCTAGACTTCTTTTTTTCTCCTCCCCTTCAGGGATTCCAATAATTCTGACCTTGGAACGTTTCATTGCATCATTTATTTTCCTGATTCTGTTTTCATGGCTTCTAAATTATTTGTTCCAGGCTTCCTCCTGATCCTTTCTCTCTATCTGTTTGTCTACCAGATCACTAATTCTATCTTCTGTCTCAGTTACCCTAGCTTTTAGGGAATTTAGATTAGATTGGAACTCATCAAGAGCATTGTGAACATGATCCCTGGTGGCTTTCAGTTCTGCCCTAATCTATTCCGTTTGGTCATCCATGGCTTTCTCCAACCTAACTATTGCCTGGATAATTGTTAGTCTGAATTCCCTTTCCAACATGATGTCTATGTCGGTAGCCATTAGCTCTGTTGCAGAAGGCCCATCCTCTGAATTTTTCTTCTGTTGGGCATTCCTCCTCCTAGTCATTTTGGTGAGAGTTGGCTGAATGGTTGTATCTGGATGTATCGACCTTGGTGCAATCAAGGTGCACCCTGGAACGCCTCTGAGCAATCAAGAGTCCTCACCCAAACTAAAGAAAAAAAGAAAGAGAGAAAGAAGAAAAAAAAAAAAAAAAGAGAGAGAGTGAGAGAGATGGGAAAAAGAAAGAGAGATATAAGAGAAGACTCAGCCCAAATGGGCCCCAAGGTAAGATTTGTAAAGTATACAAGCAAAAACAGACAAACAAAAGGACTGATAAAAGTATATGACAAGAGAAGAAAAAAAATATACATATATATGTAGAAGCAAAACAAACAAAGAAACAAAGAACCTCATCAAAAAGAACCTCAAGTATAAGATTTATATACTACCAGGACAAACACAAATACAAAGAAACTCTGGCAGAAGAAAAAGATAGGAAAGTGGTTATAAATTCTCAGTGTGGGCAAGGAAGTTTATTTAGACTCTTCCTGGATGTATCTTGATATCTTTGTTAAAGGACTCAACTTTCCTAAGATAAAGGGGGATTAAAAATAATTTACCTATAGGGGTAGCATTTACTGGGAAAAGGGGATTACCTTGAAGTTTAACTCTATATGAATATTAAAAAATAAAAATAAAGAAAAGAATGAACTAAAGTAAAATTTTAAAAAAATTTAAAAAATAGAAATACAAAAGAAGAACACATGTATATGTATCCAAAAGTTCAGGTTAAAAGGTTATTATGGAATTTGAGGTACTGGACATCTCACTGTGATGGTAAATAGGCTAAAAAAAAATCTATATAAAAAATTAAAAAAATAAATTAAAAATGAACCAGAATAGTGGGAACTAATTAAAAATAAAAGTTGTATCTATGAAGTAGTGGTGGTTGTTCTCTTGTCATTTTTTGTTGTTGTTGTTGTTGTTGTTTTTCCCGGTTGGCTTTCTGGGGGAGGGGCCTGTCATGTGGGTTTTCAGGCAGTGTTTCCTGAGTTAAGTCCTTCCACCCGCCTCAAGGGGGTGAACTCTGAGGAAACCGGTTTTTCAGGCTTTTGTTCTCTGGAGGTTTTTATGTTTGTTCATTTGCTTTCTCTCCCCTTGGCAGCTCTTGATGGTTCTTGGAGGTTTAGAGGAAAGCAAACTGCACCCAGACCTCCCTCCCAGAGAGAAGCCCAACTCTGTTCCCCTCTGGGTGCTGCAGAGCACATAAGTTACCTCTTGGCCGCTGACAGAGCACGTTCCCAGTCGCAGTCCCTAGGGACACAGGGACTCCTGCTTGTACCCAAAACCACAACAGCGGCTGCTGTCTGGGCAGCTCTGGACCACCAGAGAGGTTCCAAGTAGGGATCGCACACTGAGATTTTCCTGCTGGCCCGGGCTGGGAGCGCTCAGACTTTCTGGGTCCGAGAGTGCCAGGCTGGCACTTCCACGCATCTCTCTCAGGGGAGGGTGTTGGGCACGTCTCAGGCTCTGATAGCGCAGCAGGGTGCATGTGTGAGGACTGCAAAAAGGCTGTTTCTGCCTGCTGGCGGGACTCCCACACCCTTAGGCACTCTTGCTGGCAGCTCAGGGACCAAGACCTGGTTTCTCCACCACACTCTCTCTGGCTCAGCGCCAGGGGTGGTTGTCCTCGGACTGGTGACTGAAGCCCCTGTCCCTAACCATCCCAATTCCCACAATTTCACTCTGCAATCCTTTGCTCTTTTTGAGTGCTTTCTACAAGACTTCAAGTTAGGGGCACCTGGGTGGCTCAGTGGGTTAAAGCCTCCACCTTCAGCTCAGGTCATGATCCTGGGGTCCTGGGATCGAGCCCCCATCGGGCTCTCTGCTCCGAGGGGAGCCTGCTTCTCTTCCTCTCTCTGGCTGCCACTCTGCTTACTTGTGATCTCTGCCTGTCAAATAAATAAATCTTTAAAAA
Source organism: Mellivora capensis (assembly GCA_004024625.1). Classification (NCBI taxonomy): domain Eukaryota; kingdom Metazoa; phylum Chordata; class Mammalia; order Carnivora; family Mustelidae; genus Mellivora; species Mellivora capensis. The sequence goes on from PISX010035047.1 coordinate 4,123, forward strand.
AAAAAAAAGACTTCAAGTTAATGCTGGTCCCCAGACGCAGGGGACACTCGTATTGGGGTATCACTTTCCAATGGGTCCCTTCTGGTGGCTCCTTCCCCCTTTTGTTTATCTTCTGATACCAGTCCAACATTCCCACTCCACTTTACCTGCCTACTGCCGTCTTCTGCCCCCTTAGAGATCCAGACGTGTATAATTCTGATCTCAGGCTGATTTCATGGGTGATCGGAGTTCCTTGGTAGGTAATCAGCTCACTTTAGGGTACAGGTTGAAAGGGCGCCTCCTCCTAGTTCCCCGCCATCTTGCCCCCCCCCATTGTCTACCTTTTCAAGCTGTTTGACAAATATTGCAACTTCTCAGTGAGGCAGCCAAGATAATATTCAGAATGAATGCATTTTCTATCCCTCACAGCAATACACTCAGTAGAAAATCATCAGATTCTGAAGCCATACTATATTTTGTGATGACTTCAAGGTTAAAAAAAACTTTGTAAGATCTAGATAAATGCCCTCAACAATTATGCCTTTGCCAACAACTTTTAAATAATGGTTTCACATTTTTATTTTAAAGTTTTAAAGAAATATCTATTATAAAATTGGATTGTAAAAAAAGTTGTACATATGTTTTCTTTCTATAAAACTTAACAAATGTGGTTTTTGTGTTTTTCTATAACCTTAAAATACAAAATGTCTACCCATGAAAAATATAACCGTCTTTTACTATCATCAGAGGAATCAATGAACTACAACAGACTCTGTTGCATTGACAAATTCAAATTAACTGCTTATTCTGATTTGTAAAAAGAGGTGAGCCTCCTACAAGTAGTATAAAATAACATCAATTTATTGACAGAAACATTTCAACCACTAATTAACTAGTTCTGTTATTTAGTGCACATTGAAAGAAGGCTCAGGATCTTTATATTGAAGATTTTATTATACAAGCCTACCACACATTTTCTATTATTTTCTTATTTGCTTTCAAGAGAATTCTGATTAGCATATAAATCATCTGAAATCTCTCCTATCTCAAATTTACCTCATAGATAATGAGGTAAGGTTTTCCAGTACCTGGATATGCTGGGTTAGGTAGAACATTTTTGGAGTGGGGGAAAAAATACTGAAAGCAATGTCACAATTCTTTCAGAAACAGTGACATAGACTCATTCTTTTTTCAAATAATTCAGAAAAACTAGCTTAGCTTTTTTTTACCAAATCTCTGCATTGTGAAGCTTAAGTTAATGAAGTAGTATCTTAAGGGAAGGAGGTGTAATTCAAATTAGTTTCAAAAAGTTGTGTTCCTATTGACTTTCTATTCATATTTTATAGAGATAAACTTAGACTGAAAGGACTAGGGAACACTTCCTCAAGAAAACACACTACTTCTATTGTGCATGCTGAAATGATGCATTAGAAACTAAAAGCCCACCTCTCATTTCCATAGATATTTGGCTCTGAAATATTGGTGCACTGTATATGGATAGGGTGGGTTTCAAACATCCTTCTTTCATTCTCCATGGCTGTTTGGCATGTAGGCCTTCAGGTTTTCCATTTCAAAGAACTATCTTAAAGAAAAGAATATGGAGTATTGACTTTATGGTCCATCTCTACAAGGTTAAGCATTTCTAACTGGGCTGAAAATGTCCCTCTCAGACCTAACCTTTTTACTGACATTCTATAACCATCCATATAAGATGTTGGCTACTCAGGAGACTGATTAAGAAAAGTCCCTTCAATCCATATAGAAACAAACACCTGACTTGGGTATTCCTTTGCTCAGTCATCTCTGAAGTTGAGAACAAGATATGAGCTTGTTATTAACAACTTCCCCTCAACTCTCCATGAGTCTAAACTATGGAAATCATTGACAGAAATCATAACTTTGTCTGAGAGCTGAACTTTACCCTTAGGAAAGGGGTCTAGCCTGTTGGAAAGTGGCAACATGATAAAATAATAAAAAATTTGAAACAAAATTTAAAGGTTTTATACTCATTCTCTTCACTAAGAATCCTACACACTCAGACAAACTTATTCTTCAGAAAAACTAAAGAATTTGAATTGAAGAGTTGAAGTTTATCCTTGAAATTTAAAGTTTATATTATGTTAAAATCACAAATATTGCACTTTAAAACTGATTTATCTAATTCATCAATCTCTTACTTTATAAATGACAAATACTAAAGCCCAAAAAGTTTAAAGGATTGTCCAAAGTTACCCAAAAAATTCAGAGAAGTGTTATATAATCCAGGCTTTCTGACACCTTCTTAACTATTACTTTTATTCTACAAAGGTGTGACCTTTGGAGACTTTACAGAACATTAAGAAAAAAATCCTTTTAAATCAGCAACTTATATGGGAGTCAGGAGAGAAATTTCTTGAGTAAAAAAAATGGAAAGTGAAGGAGGAATCCTTTTATTAACTGATAGTTTTAAAAAATAAACAAAGAAACTAGCTGTCTAGACAATTGCCTTCTTTTCTATAATCCTAAACTTAATTTTCTGCTAAATTTTAATTATTGGTTTATCAAGAGAACAATGAATAGAAAGTGAAAATTTTTTATTACTTTGTTACCTTTAGATGTCCCCAAATTGGTATGGATTTAGAGCAGATTCCTTCTGCTGATTTTCCTTTATTAAAAATTAAAATTGCTCTTATAGCTTTTTACCTAAAATGTCTTCTGACATACAAATACATGATAAAATGAATGCCTGTAACTAGAAATAGTTTTTATTTTTATGAGTCTTTCTAATAAGAAGAGCAGGATAGCAGTCTCTTATTGTCACTGCAGTGTCTTAGAATTGGAAGGCTTTGGGATTTGTAATATGGACCTCATGGTCAGTTTCTAGAGAATTCAATAGGAAGGCTGCATCAAGCATTATGAATCTGCTATGACTCAGATCACCTTTACTGGACAGAGTAACTGCTGTAGTATAGTTGACCCTTGAGCAAACACAGGGGATGGGGCACCAACTGTCCACACAGTCAAATGTTCATAGTAGAGTTTTTGACTCCCCCAAAACTTAACTACTAAAAGCCTACTTTTGACTGGAAGCTTCATCAAAATACAGTCAACTAATATTTTGTGTGTTATATGATTATATACCATATTCTTACAACAAAATAAGCTAGAGAAAAGAAAATGTTATTAAGATAATCATAAAAATACATTTGCAACACTATGCTATATTTATCTATACCTTAAGTTTATCTTATCTGTTACAAGGTAAGTCTGTCAGTACCTACATCAGTACTGTCTTATAAAATACAAAACACTGACTGTAGATGCTTCAGACATTACTAACACTAGATATCAAAAGCAAAAAGATAAAAAGAAATTCATATTTGTGTATAGATATAATTATTTATGTGTTGATAATGAAGAAACAGCAATATGATTGGTTCATGGTACCTTTTTTTGACATTTTATTTATTAATTTATTTGTCAGAGAGAGAAGGCACAAGTAGAGGGAGTGTCAGACAGAGGGAGAAGCAGACTCCCCATTGAGCAGAGAGCAGGGTCCGGACTCAATCCCGGGACCCTGGGATCATGACCTGAGCCGAAGGCAGACACTTAATCGACTGAGTCACTTAGCCATCACTGTGGTAGCTTATTGTAAGCAATGTGATTGCCTCACAGTAGCCTATCCTATATACACTAATGCATATTGTTATAAAATTTTTATGGAATAGAGTATTACAGTCTTATTTGTAGTACAATATTGGAAACAATGCTCCCTTTTTAAAAGATTTATTTATTTGTTTATCTGTCTATTTATTTATTTGAGAGAGTGAAAGCACGAGTTGAGGAAAAGAGGAAGGTGAGGAAGAGGGGAGAATCTCACTGAGCAGGAGCCCAACTCACGGCTTGATCTGAGGACCCTGAGATCATGACCAAAGGCAGACATTCAATGGACTGAGTCACTCAGATGCCTCATTATTACATTTTAAAAGAATCCCTTACTTGAGATGATAGAGTGATACCCAGTTCCTCCAATTACAAGAGAAAGAGCCATATGTTATGGTAATGTATTTTATTTGGAAGCAAAGTTATAAAACAGCAAAAAACTAACACATCATTAATTTCATATGAAATATCACTCACCTTATGCCTACGTAAGGACAGACTATACACTTGCATACAAGTCTTGCACGTGATGTTCTACACAATGAATTCTTGGGCAACAATGATGATATAGTAATACAAAAACATTTCATGTCACTTTTGCCATAATTATTAGATTTTCAGAATAAGACACATACACACCACACAACAGTTAAGTTTATTAACTATACAGTATGATGATATTTCATCATTCCTTAAATGGAAGTTGATCACCATAAAGGTCTTCATCCCTATAGCCTTCACATTGAGTAGGCTGAGGAAGAGAAAGGACTGGTCTTGCTGTCTCAAGTGGCAGAGGCAGAAAAGGTGGAGGAGGTGGAAGGGCAGGCAAGGGAGGCAGGCAGACTCAGTGCAACTTTATGGAAATACATCCTAATTTCTGTCTGACCTTTTTTGCTTTTTTATTTCTCTAAAAATATTTCTACACAGTACTAATCCTTCTTCTGCCATTAGTTTAATTTCAGTATCCCTATTATAAGGGCCCATGTTGTTAAAGAAGTCAAAGAGTCATCTTGAATAATTGGAACCCTTCTACCAGATTGTCTCTTATCCATTTGTTTTCTGACCCTGCTTATTCTACATTTTCTCCCTCGTTGTCTCCTTTGGAAGCACTCATCTCCACCAAGTCATCTGTTAACTCCTCTAATGTAGTGTCTATTAGCTCTTAAGTTCTCCAAGATCCATCTCTCAAAACCCTTCATGCCCAACTCTTTGCCATACCACAATCTCTTTCATCATTCCCTTTTTTGGCTCTGCTGTAAATCATATGAAGTCATGCACAACATCTGGACAGTTTTCTTTAGCAGGAATTTACTGTTTCATGCTTAGTCATTTTGATGGCTTTTTCTTTAACAATGATGGAATCTTCAATGGTGTTATTCTTCCAGACTTACATGATGCTCTCCTAAAGGAAGTTCTCTTCCATAGTATTGACAATCCTTTCCACAGAGTACCACTGTAAAGAGTTTTAAAGGTCCTTTCGACCCACTGATCTAGATCCTGAATTAGATACATTGCATCTGGGGGCAAGTAGACCATTTTGATGCCTTCACTGTTGAACTCATGGTGCAGTGGGAGACCAAGGGCATTGTCCAATATCCAGAGAACTTTAAGAACCAGTCACTTACTACTGATTTTACTTCCTGACTTCAGGGACAAAGCATCAATGCAACCAATCCAGAAAAAAGGGGGGGTGTTTTTGTACAATAAAAAGACTGATAGCTGGGGTTTATCCTTTTCCTTCAAGACTCAGCAGTTAACAGTCTCATAAATAAAGGCAATCCTGATCATAAACCCAACCATATTTGCACAAAGGAGTAGAGTTAGCCTGTATCTTCATGCTTTAAATCCTGGTGTTTGCTTTTCTTCCTTACTAATAAATGGCATTGGTGGCATTTTTTTTTCCAGAATAGGGCACTTTCTTCTGCATGAAAAATCTGTTTGGCAGATATCCTTTCTCATCAATAATTTTCTTAATGGTGTCTGGGAACTCATATGCTGCCTCTTGGTGGGTAAAAGTTGCTTCTCCTATTATCTTGACATTTTTTATGCCAAATCCTTTTCTAAAATTATCAAACCATCCTTTACTGGCATCAAATTCTCCAGCTTTAGATCATTCAACTCACTTTCACTTTAGGTTGCCATGTAATGTTTTGACTTTTTCTTGAATCACATTAGGGTCTATAGGTTTTCTTTCTTATAGCAATACCGCACTCACATAAAAGCTGCATTTTTAGTATAAAAGACATTTTGCAAAAACTGTAATACTGTTGGGGCACCTGGGTGGCTCAGTTGGTTAAGCATCTGCCTTTGGCTCAGATCATGATCCAAAGGTCCTGGGATGGAGCCCCGCATCGAGCCCAGCATCAGGCTCCCTGCTTGTTGGGGAGCCTGCTTCTCCCTCTCTCTCTGCTGCTCCCCCCTGCTCAAGCTCTCTCCCTCCACCTGCCTCTCTCTTACTGCCAAATAATAAAATTAAATCTTTTAAAACTCAAAGCAGAGGGCACTTGAGTTTCCCTCTTCCTCTCCCTCTTTCTCCCTACTTGTGCATGCACACATGCTCTTTAAATAAATAAATCTTTAATTTTTTTTAAATCTGCAACATTGTCATGTCTGCTGGTGTAGTTTAAGCACTAGCTTTGTGATTTTTTTTTTTTTACAATTGTCCTTATGCTGGATTTATTTATCTTGAAATGGTTGGCAATCATAACCCCAGACCTCAATTTATGGTCTACCAAGCAATTCAATTTTTTTTCTCGAAATGTCATGACTCTTCTCTGCTGCTTCTTTGGAGTTCCTCCAGCACCAGCAGTAGTACTTCACATGAATCCCGGGGTGTTACTCAAGGTTTATGGTATTGCGCTAAACATGATGAAAAATACATGAGAACCACAAGAGATCCCTTTTATTTTGATACACAATTTACCAGAGACAAACTGCTCATGTGAAGATGACTAGAATCACATGGCATTTTAGACCAATTCTTCCAACACTTGAACTCACTGCAATAGCAACAGGGAGTGGATATGAAGTTATTACAGTAATACAGTATTACTACAGTTAGTTTTATGCAGTTATGACTTAACACTACATCTTTGTGTTTTTTTACCTTTCTCTAGACTGAAAATGGTATGTGTTAGTGTGCATAAGTTTTGACAAATTTTAATTTTTTTAAAGATTTTATTTATTTAGAGAGAGAAAGCAAGTGTGTTAGAAAGAGAGAGAAAGCAGGAACAGAGGGGAGTCTCAGAGGGAGAGGGAGAAGCAGACTCTCCATTGAGTAGGGAGCCCAATGTGGGACTCAATCTCAGGACCCTGAGACCATGACCTGAGCAGAAGGCAGAAGCTTAACCGACTGAGTCATCCGGGCACCCAATAAATTTTAACTTTTTAGAATAGATTTATATATATTTTATAATGGTAAATGATAAAATAGACTAACATCTACATATATTTTATACATTCATGACATACCTCACTTTTCTGTAATGTCTTCAGTATTTCTAGGACACACAGTTCATCTGTGAGTTTTTTTCAAATTGTCACAAATCTTCAAAAATTTTTCTAATATACTTATTTTATAAAATCTGAATATAATAAGTAAACCCATGCAGTTCACACCTGTGATGTTCATGGGTCAACTGTAGTTTCATCACCTAAAGAAATAAAAGCCTCTTTGTAGTAAACTTGGACTATGTTCTGCATTATTCCATCTTCTATCAAAGCTAAACATTAAGTAAATAAATCAAAATTCTCCATCTTGAAACCACTCTTGGCAAATGTAAAAGGTTCCAAAGTTATGAATCAAAGATTCAATCATCTTGAAAGCAGAACAGTTCAAAGATAGGTTGGTTGGGTTATTGTTGAAGCTAAGGGAGCATGAGAAACATGAATATGACACATTTGTAAATCCTATTTTTTTCCTTTGTGCTAAAATGTTGTTTGTGGCAATACCTAGAAGTGTTCCACTTCTTATGTACTTTATAGAGCTACTTATGTCTTTATTGTTCTAACATATAATTTTTAATTATTGCATCTGGATTCTTAAATATTTGTGAGATGTTAGTTTTTCCCTAGTAGAGTATTTGATACTATTCTCTAGGACTCTATGGTCTAAACTGTATCTGAGGGGGGAAAAAAAAGACTATGATATGTCTTTTATTTTTCTTGATTTATTACAATAAGAGATATTTCTCCTAATTTTATAATTCTCTGGATAATTCACTGAGGTTTTCTGGACTGGGGAAAATTAGATGTCTGTTCAAATAATTATATTACTAAAAAATAAAATTTGTAGGTAACATGCATATTTTAAAAAAGTAACAAGCTAGCATAGTAATCTAGAATTTTAGCTATAAAGGTCTTTATGTAAATACTATCAAAATATAGCTTAAATTTAAACAACTGAAAATTTTCTAGTCTTGTCAACATTTGTACATTAACTATATCTTTAAATACAAATATTAGTTAACAGAGCACAGACCTACTTGGTTTCACAAAGCCCAACCCTTAAGTTGAATACTGAGTGCAAAAACTTACTAAATGGATAACAATGTTCTATACCAATTCCATACCATGCCATACCAATTCCATACCAAATAAAATAAATTTCCACTCCAAGTCATATGTGTCATACATTCCTATCATATTCTTCCCAGTGGGTATTTATTGTGTTTTGATTTCTGAAATAGATTCATAGTGAAATTATAGTACATTCTAAAAGAGACCACATGGAATACTAATTTATAAGTATTTGGATCATCCTAGCCTGGATTAAATAATATGGAACTTAAGGGGCATCTCAAAAGCATGTTATTTTCTCTCAAAGAAAATGCATGAAATATAATAATAATAATAGCAATGCTTGTAATTTAAAAATGGCTATTAATTTTATAGTAATAATTATGTACTACACACTCTACTAAATCTTTAACATATATTAACTCATTTATCCTGCACAACCTATCATTAGTCCCATTTTAGAGACGTGGTAGGTGAAGTACCAATTGATTAAATGCCTTACCAAGACTACATATCTGGTATGTGGTAGAATCAGTTTCCAAACCCTAGTAGAATAGCTCCAGAATCCAACTCTGGAAATAGAAGTATATTTATTTTTATTGGATTAAAAGACTGGTAAAAAAAAAAAAAAAAAAAAAAAAAAAAAAGGTAAATACTCTTGATTTCAGTTAAAAAAATAAACTTATTTATGTTATGACAGTGTAAGTAATTAAACATAATCCAAAGTCTTCCCTGTTAATTAACTTAGTATTCTCACGGTCCAACAGCTTTTGACATGGTTGAGTCAGATGCAGTAAAGACGTCATTTTGTGGATGAGGGACCTAATGTGAGAAAGGAATCCATCAAAATCCTTGAGGAGAACACAGGCAGCAACCTCTTCGACCTCAGCCGCAGCAACATCTTCCTAGGAACATCGCCAAAGGCAATGGAAGCAAGGGCAAAAATGAACTATTGGGATTTCATCAAGATCAAAAGCTTTTGCACAGCCAAGGAAACAGTCAACAAAACCAAAAGACAACTGA
>PISX010035048.1:0-13337 GCA_004024625.1 Mellivora capensis
TAGAGATCAGGACCCAAGCCAAAGGCAGACACTTACCCATCTAAGCCAGTCAGGTGCCCCTGACTTTTAAAGTGAAAATCCAGCTTGACCGACGTTGCAGTTCTTCATTGGTCAGACCAGAGAATGTGGCAGACTGCTACCAAGGCCACATGGGCTTTCCAAGTAAAGAAATGCTGCAGGGTGGAGGCAGCGGTGGAGAGAAGAGGAAGAGGAAGCAGTGACAGAGGAAGTGTTGGGGAATTTGCTCTTTCAGATTCAGGGGTTTTGAGTCTTTGAGGATTTGCTTTTGAAGAAGGCACTGAGAATTAAGAAAGGGTGATTACCTAGGGGAATCATAAGCTACAAAAGGCAGTTAAGGAGAAAGGTACATAATAAACAGAGTGCATATTTTCTGAAAATAAGAGAACTCTGGAAAAGAGTTGGGCAGGAAGGTGGAGTGAGTGAATTTTCAGGAAGGATAAACATAGTTGGAAATATTAGACCACCGTGGAGAGGCAATATAGTGCAGCTATTAATACCATGGATTTGAGGACCGGCCTGTTCTACCCTTTAGTAGCTGGGTGATCTTGGTGGAGTTACTTAAACTTTCTGTGGTTTTGTTTGTCAGTCTGGAAATGGGGAATGATAATGCTGATAGTAATTGTCCCTTAGATAGTTTATTGAGTGCATATATAAATACAAAATATATAAAGTGAATAAAAAGCTCTTAAGGCAATGTCAGGTACTAAGTACTATGACTGTTATTATTGTTCATTTGACAGATTTATTTTTAATTCATGAAAGAATAAATCATCTTGCTCAAATACAAATGCTCCTGTGATCCTAAAAGTCACCGCTTCCAACCTCCTTTCAAATCCTTTAGTTTGGGGGATGAGATGTGCTAGAGGAGAGATAAGAGAGAACGAAGAAAGGCAGAAGGCAAGCAGAGAAGTGAATCATTTTATTTTCTATTAAAACTTTATCCTCTTATTCAGAATAAACTGTATCTTTCAGGTTTTGGTAGCTAAAATTTTACTTTCTGAGTATGCTATATATTGAGTTTAAAAAATAAATCCCAGGAGCAACCTGGATAGCTCAGTCAGTTAAGCAGCTGCCTTTAGCCCAGGTCATGATGGGGAGGAGGGTGAAATCCTGGGATTGAGTTGCGTGTCCTGTGTCCTACTCAGTGGGGAGTCTGCTTCTCCCTCTCCCTCTGACCCTCCTCCCTGCAAGTGTGTGCTCGCTCTCTCAAATGAATAAATAAAAAATCTTAAGATAAATTCCATGCTAAATACATTAAAGAAACATTTGAAATGAAGGTATTTTATATAAAACTGTTATGCTAATAAGTTAATCTATATATTGATTATATGTTTCAGTTCCTGATGGCTTTCATCTGGTTCTTTTAAACCTAGGTTAGCTTTGAAATATTGCTTTCTGCAATTATAATAAATAATCCTGAAAAATGCCAGTTTAATAAATAGCTAATGTATACATGCCTGAATAGATCACTCTAAAAAAAAATGTCAGAATTTCATTCCCAAAGTGAAAATCTGCACTAAAAATTTTCCCCCAATTATTTTTCACCAGAAAATTAAGTGCATTGTAGCTCTCTGAGAAGAGATGAATCTGGACACCATTTCAGGAGTGGAGATTACCTATGTACCAGACCAGCTTCCTCAGAAGGATAAAACCTTCACCAGGTAGGATCCCTTCTTCCTGGACCTGGGAATGAGGATGTGCCTGAGGGGCTCTCAGGCCTTGGGGAAGTTGATAACATTTTCAGCTATTAGAAAACTGGGTCGGCAGCCCCAGCAACAAGCAGAATGTGTTAACAGCTGTCCTATTACTGTTGATTTGATTCTGGGAATTTAGTTTTGCTTCTTGGGGACAGCCCTGAACAGCATGAAAATTCCAGAAAGTTCTATCACTCCTGTTTATTTGACACTGAGCATGGTTACGTCTCTTTTTGGAGAAAGGTTTTTCCTAGAAATGGCACATGTCGTAAGAATTAACCCATCAAACAATAGGTGTTTATTAGTTCTTACTTTATTTTTAGCACTGCGTAAAATACAGATGTAAACTCTTGACTGTAAGTTGTCATTCTGCGAATCACTGCTAATTTGAGCCATCTACAGTTTGGAATTGGCTTCATTATACAGAAACTGGTTATACATGATTTAATCTAAATTGCTGGCCCTTTGTAGTCTAGAACTGCTCAGAACGAATATATAGGTCAATGTTATTCAGTTGCTTAGGAGAAATAGAGAGGGGTTTTGGAGAAGAGAACTTTGTTTCTCAAAGGTTTTTCTTGAAGGAGGACTTGTGCTCTGGAGGTAGATATGCCTTCATATTAATGAGGAGTAGGGGAGGGCAGGTGCTGAAATTTTTTAGAAAGATAACTCTGGAATTGGGTCAGAGGCTTGGTTGGGTGCCAAGCTACCATTAGTTTTATATTGATTGAATTATTCATATTAATATGCAAAACAATATACTAACCCTCCCTAAAAACTAAAGCTTCTAGCAGATTTTTCATTTCTAGCAGGTAGGAATTTCTCTATTCTATGACACAGGTTGAACATTTACTCATTTGACAAATATTCCCAGGCAGTCTATCATATGTCAGGCATTATTTTAAGCGCCGGAGATTCAGAAGACACAAAAACAGCCAAAAATCTTTGTTTTCATGGTGTGGGAGACAGACAATAAGCAAGATTAAAAAGTATGTTAGTGAAAGGTACTAAGTAAAAAAGTATAGAATAGGAAGCATGAGGTGGGGTACAGTTCTAGACAGGGTGGTCTGGGAAAGCCTATGAAGAAGTGACATTTGAGAAAAGATCTTGGGGAAGTCTTTTCATAGTCTAAATACATTATATGTTCTAAATTAATTTAATTCTGAGCTGGTTTAACAAGGTAATGAGAAATTTTACATTTATAGTCACATTTTTATTTATTTAACAGACAGAGATCACAAGTAGGCAGAGAGGCAGGCAGAGAGAGGTGGGGGGGAAGCAGGCTCCCTGTTGAGCAGAGAGCCTGACACAGGGCTCCGTTCCAGGACCCTGAGATCATGACCTGAGCCAAAGGCAGAGGCTTAACCCACTGAGCCACCCAGGTGCCCCCTCAGTCACATTTTGAGATGTGACCGACCCTGAATCCCTAGGGATGTATGGGATCCTCAGTGTTTGTCTTCCTCCGAGTATGTTTCCAGTCCCTCATCTTACTCCAGCCTGGTTGCTCTTGAGGTCTCTGTGTTCAACTCTACATGGTTTCTTTGAGGGGCCAGTTGTGGGTACAGGAATCCTTTGTTATGCCTAAGAAGCCAAGATTCAATTTTGTCACCCAAGCATCTAAGTGTTATCTCATCAAAGGAGCTCTCCCCTGTGGTCAGGTTCACAGTGAGCTGGGGAGACCCTGGGCCGTAGAGTCTTGGCCCAGCCATCACAAAGATGATGCTGACAATTCTTGGCCTCCTCATGAGGAAGAATTCAAGGACAGACACAACACAGTAGGTGAGTGACACAGTGGGAAAGTTTATTAAAGCTCAAGTATATTCTCCAGATGTTAGAGCAGACTACCTGAAGGGAGCACTGTGCATCCTGGGGTTTGGGTTTCTATCCTTTATTGACCCTTGCAAACTACGGTGTGGAATATTCCTTACTTGGGGAAGGATTTCTTGGAATAAGGGTTTTGGCCTTTTCTTCCTTATTTGGTCAGGAGTTTCTTGTCATGGCACCCACCATCTTGGGCCTGTATGGTTTGATCTGACTTCTTGTGGAGTGCTGCTGGGACAGGACTCTTACTTTCCTGATAGCTGGCCATGAATTCCTCATTGCTGGGCTCCATGTATTCTGTTAGAGTCTAATAACTGCCTACTCTAACAGATGCAAATATGGGGGGGGGTACTCTGGGAATTCCCCCCAAACTCCCAAACCCATCTTTAGTCTAGAGGTCCCTCATGATGGGGCTACTTCTCTTCCTCAGTTTCAGCATATATCTTTCTAAAAACCCTTCTCACAGTCCAAGCCAAAGCTTGGTTGGGTGGTGGTTTTCCAGGTGTCTCTCTACCTTTGTTTTTAACCTCCAAGGTCACCGTAGCAAGGATGTGACCTTTTTAAGAAGAATCTCAGAAGGAGAGCCCTCATTCCTTTGAGTCTTACAAAGGACAAAACAAAACAATGTCTCAAATTACCTTGCAATGCATTTAAATAATGAATGTGGTCAATATAAATTATTTCTATTTGTTAATATACTCAGAATTGTTTGAAAAATACTTGTTTCCCTCTGGCCTATTAGCATTATGATTGTTTGGCTTGAATTTGGAGGGGGGTGGAGACATTCCTTTATAAGAATATTGTTACCTGGACTATTGTTTGCTCTCTCTCCCTGCCCCACTGGTTAAGGGTAAATTTACAATAGTTCAATTTTTGTAAAAGACCAGTAAATATGGAGATGTACTTGATAGTGGCCAGCAGAGAGATTAGGAGACTAAAACAGAGGGGTAAGTGTCAAACCGAAGAAAGGTAGGAGTGGGAGAAGAGAGAAGAACAGGAAAGGAGATGGAGTATTGAGAAACAGGGAATGGAAGGGACAGAGGAGAAAATGAAGTTGGACTCTCAGGATGAAGGAATGAAAAAAAATAAATCTAGAATAAGGAATAAAGTCAATAAAGAAACAAGTGAGAAGCGTTGACTCAGTGTTATACAATCTGAAGGTCAGAAGTTTGACATGGCTGTCACTGGGCAAAAATCAAGGTGGTAGCAGGCCCGTTTTTTGTTTTTGTTTTTAAGGCTCCAGAGCAGAATCCATATCTTTAAGCTGATTTTCCAGCTTTTAGAGGTTGCCTGCATGCCTTGATTTATGGCCCCTTTCCTCCTCTAACTTCAAAGCATAGCTCTGATCATTCTTTTTTTTTTTTTTTAAGGTTTTTATTTATTTATTTGAGATAGAGAATGAGAATTGGGAGACAGAGGGAGAAGCAGATTCCCCAATGAGCAAGGATCCCAGTGCAGGACTTGATCCCAGGACTCTGAGATCTGAGCTACTCAGGCACCCCTCTAGAGTCCCATCTCTCTCATAGACAGGAAATATTCTCCATTTTTGAGAGCTATGTGATTAGATCGTGCCCACTTGGACAATTCAGGATAATCTCCCTATCTCAGAATCCTTAACAATGACTTCTGCAAAGTGCCTTTTTCCATAAAAGGTGATATAGTCACTAGTTCTGGGAATTAGGAGAAGTACATTTTGTAGGGGGCATCATTGTGCCAGCTACAAAGATTATGTAGCCCTAAGTGGAACCCTCTATGTAGATAAAAAAAAATCAAGCAGTGCACTACCAAGTGGGTGTATTTCCAGGCTAGGAAACATCAAATGTGATTTAACACTCATACCATTTAAAATGTAGAACTAGAATGTCATTTATTCTCAAAGAATTAAGATATCTGTACTTTGGTAAAGAAAAATGCATACTTTTAAAAATTATGTTCTTATGTAAAACAGCAAAAAATAAATGGAGGAACTCTGAAAACTTACACAAATTTTTCTTTTAGAGATTTTATTCATTCACCTGACAGAGAGAGATCACAAGTAGACAGAGAGGCAGGCAGAGAGAGAGAGGAGGAAGCAGGCTCCCTGCTGAGCAGAGAGCCCAATGAGGGACTTGATCCCAGGACCTTGAGACCATGACCTGAGCCAAAGGCAGCAGCCTAACCCACTGAGCCACCCAGGTGCCCCAAAACTTACACAAATTTTTTTACCTGATAACCTGAAGCCCAGGACTAGGTGGTAAGCCATTGAAGTGCTTGTTCATAATGAGCATGTTTCTTCTTGGTGCTTCTCTGCTAAGATGCTTATGGATTCAGAATAACCGGTGACTCTGGGTGACAGCTTCTGATGACCCCCACATGATACCTAAGTGGCCTCTCCTCAGATGAAGGGTTGATCCTCGTTTCTATGTAGCTAAGGGGCATTTTGTAGATGCATTTCCTCATTCATACACACTCATGTCCTTAACATTTACCACACATCATTGTAACCAGTAATTAGCCCTTTGTGGGGAACATTAACAAGAACCCCTTTATGAATGTAATTCCACCATCTGATTCTGTTTCTGATTCATGCCCTGATCTCATCTTTCTATGCTTGTACCAGTGCTCTGGACAAGCTGGGAGTAGAAGTAAAAAATTCCATGTAAGAAAAATGATGTCTGGGAGAGAAAAAGGACCTTTGTGATTTACAGGTTGCAATTCAAAAATAGGCCTGACCTTTTTGCTTAAAAAGATTCCAGGAAGGAAATGTAGTGGCTCAAATTACCATAGACAGGGCTATTTATCCCATGTTCCCTTCGAATGGAAAGTAGCACTTGTTCGTTGAACACAGAGTTCCAAGCTCTTGCCGGTCACTGTTAGTACTACATATCTTCATGAGTTTTGCTGGGTAAGAGTTTATCTGCATAAGAAGTCACATTATATTTGTCTGTGTATAAACATATCCAAATTCATGTAAAACCACCTCATATTTGTTAAACACTTGACTTTGTAGAGTGCCTTTACCTCAGACATTTCATGCTGTCTCACAGCAACTTGGAAGGTGGTCAGAGCAAGTAACGGGAATCATAGAGCCATTAGCCATATAATTCTCATCTCACTTGGTCACAGGGCTAGGTAGTGAGAGTTTAGATTAGAACTGGGTTTCCTAACTTTCCAGCCAGGGCTTTTTGTACTTGATTGTCGATTAAAAAAAATTCCAGTAACTCAAGAGTTAAAGTAGAGTTTTAATGACTTCAGAATTGTCAGAGCTGTAACACCAGTTTTCACTTACAATGTATATTTTAGGCTCATTTGAATGTAATTTGGTAGTGGTGGTGGGAAAAAGAAACAAAAAATGGCATTTCATGCAATATTATATAAAAACATGACAAGATCTTGAAAACTGCAATATCATATAAAGAACTGAGTAAAAACAAACACTTTCTATACTATTTTAAAACATGGTTTTAGGACATGACTTTGACCACATAATGAATATAAGGATCAAAGAGTAAATGCAGATATGACCTTTGAGCTTAATTGTTCAACATGCACAGAACTGAGCATTTTCTCGTCAATGTAATTATTCTCACCAAAAATGGGGTAAATGAAATGCCTTTAAATCTAAAGTTAGGCTGTAGAGTTTAAAATTCTACTTTTTACCCTACATGTTTCTTTTCCTGACTCTGTTTAATCTAGGTCAGTTGTACAATAATTGTTTTTACTTAAAAATGGTCAACATATTTTGGGCAGCTGTTTTGGGCTCAGTATGATTTCCTGGGTCATTTATAACATTTGACCAGGTTGAAATTTTGTTTTTGTTTTTTATGCCAGTCTAAAGGTATGTAAAACCTGTTTCTTCCTGGTTTTACTCATCAGTTTTCAGTAAATGACAACTTTTAATCTTTCAAAGATATACTTTAAAATTAAGTGATGTCTTTTTTACCTAATAATTTCTTCCTGCCTCTTGAAATATTTCTGTAGCCCTATTAGATATCGACAGGGGAAAATCTTCACACACACACAAAAAATTCCTTTTCAGTTTCCATGTATATTTTGCTGGTATTTGTGACAGATAGGAATATTGCATTCAGTTAAATAGATGAAACGTGGCTTCTGTTTGGAATGCTACTTTAGTCTGTAAGGAATTATATCTGGGTCATAGAAAGGGCTGGCTCAGATGGCCTGTCCAGTGCCACCATCTTACCTCAGGCAAGGAGCATAAAACAATTCTTCAGGCTTTTATTCATCAAAATGGAATGTGTTTCATTAGGAATTCTACTCAAAGAGTGAGACTGCATACTGAGAAAATTATGTAGCAATCATCTTTTCCTAACCTAAAAAATAAAATACGAATGTGGAAAAGTTCACAGCATTTCATGTCTCCTACCCTGCTCCACCCATGACCACCTGGAGACAGGGCTGAACCAAGAGGGGGTACTGTGGACCCTCAGTGGTCTCAATATTAAGAGTCTGTGCAATAACTTCGAGGTCCTTCTCTGATTAGCTGTGTTTTCTCATTTGCATTTGTAGGCTGGAGAACAACTGGAAAGTCCACATCTAAAAATAAACAAAGCAAAGCAATAAGCACCCTCTGATCATGTTACATTTCCCTTAATGGGGCAAGTGGTGGATATTTTTGTTGAAATGATGATTGGCAAACTAATTCATTTCATAAGATATTGAGGATGCCTGCCTTTTAAAGAACTTCAAAAGGGAGAAGACACTGTCTTTACTCTTAAGTTCTGTCAGTTATAGAATTATAAAATTAAAGAACTAACCCTGCTTTCAACTTGAGGCAATTGCTGAACCAGGTGAACTGGAGCTTTAGTTTTCACCATCTTGTGGGGATGAGGACAGGTCTACCACATAGGTCATATAGACCCTAGTATATATCTGTATGAAAAATGACCCCTAAAGATGTTCAGTGTATAATTAATTACATATGTCCTGTTTGGGACAGAGGTCAAAGCCCAGAGCTTGCTTAGATGACAGTCTAATAGGAAGCTCCCCACATAAAGCTGGTATCCAAAATGGCATGCACTCCCTAAATCACCATACCCCTAAATCTACAAGGAAATTTGTTAGTCTTGAGTTCTGTTGCTCAAGTGAAAGAGGAAAGAGCTTCCCTACAAATATTTAATGGCAAGACAATGAGCACACATATTGCCAGAACAAATTTAAATATCTATATGTACTAAGAAACCTCAGCTGACAGTTTAAATTAAAATGGTCCAATATAAGATGTGCTCCCAAGTACCCCCAGAAAAGAATGGCCCCATCTTCAACCCAGACCTCAAAGAATCACTGAAGTATTGCTAACACACATGAACTCAAGATAAAAATGAATATAGAGAAAGGGGAGATAGAGATAGAATTAGAGAAATAGAAACCCTCAAAAAATAACAAAAAATTATAAGAAACATTAATTGAGTAAAAAAACAGAGAAAGAGATTTAAATATTGAGAAGGAAAGAGTAAAAGATTACACACAAAAACAATGTACACTGAGAGCTAGTAGAAACAATGGAAGGCCAGATAAGACCCCAAAAGACTTCAAATCCTGTACTTTTAAGACACAGAATTTTAAAAAAATAGATGAATTTCAGTGATCAAGTGGATTTTGAAACTAATGCAAAAGAACTTGAGTTCAAAATATCTGAAAATTTTAAACCTGATAAATGGGTTTAACAGCTAAAAGAGAATTAATGAAGGAGAAGACAGATCTGAGGAGATTAATCAGAATGTCACACAGAGAAACATAAAAATAAAATATGAGAGAGGTTGACATGAAGAATAGAATATAGTCTAACATATCTGATAAAACTTCCATAAAGAAAGTAAAAGAAAAGTTAGAGGCAATATTTAAAGACTTAGTGGCTGAGAATTTTCTAGAAAGGCAATAATCCACAGATTCAAGAATCAGGGTAAATTAAAGAAGAACTCATATTTATTTATTTATTTATTTATTTTAAAGGTTTTATTTATTTATTTGACAGAGATCACAAGTAGGCAAAGAGGCAGGCAGAGAGAGGAAGGGAAGCAGGCTCCCTGCTGAGCAGAGAGCCCGATGTGGGGCTTGATACCAGGACCCTGGGGTCATGACCTGAGCTGAAGGCAGAGGCCTTAATTCACTGAGCCACCCAGGCACCCCAAGAACTCATATTTAAAACATCTTAGTGACTTTGAAAAACACTAAAGACATTTTTTTTTTTTTTGAGAGAGAGAGAGTGGGTGGGAAGGAGCAGAGAGACAGAGAGAGAATCTTAAGCAGGCTCCATGTCCAGCACAGAGCCTTATGTGGAGCTCAGTGTGGGGTTCCACAGGGGGCTCTATCTTACAACCCTGAGATCATGACCTAAGCCTAAATCCATGAGCCAAAATCAAGAGTTGGATGCTTAACTGATACCCCCCAAAGACAATGGTTTTAACAGCAATCTTACTTCTCAATAGCAAATATGGAAGCCCAAAAACTATGGAATTATAATTTTAATATGCTAAAAGAAGATATCAACTTAAGTTTGTTTACAAACTGTCTTATTGTTACTTTTTTAGAAACCATAATATAAAGGCATTTTCAGACAATAGAAATGGAAATTGTGTCACCAACAGACTCAATTTAAAAAATGTAATTCAGGCACAAAGAAAGTGTTAGTAGATGGAAAATTTGTGTTGTAAAAGGAATGATTTAGTAAAGAAAATGGTGGACATATGGATAAAAATAAGTGATTGTTGACTATGTACAGCAATAATAATTAAAATTAAGATAAAACTAGAATACAAGAATAGTATATAACTCAAAAAGGAAGTGATCAGAGTTAAAATGTTACAAATTTCATGTATTGTTCAGGAGGGGGTAAAGATAAGAATTAATTTTGAACTTTGATAACAAGTATGCTTAATGAATGTTTAGGAGAACCCTAAAAGAACAGGGCAGAGAAAATAATTTCCAAACTAGGGAGGAAAAGAAATGAAATATGAAAGAAATATTCTATTGTTATAAAAGAAAAAACAAAAAACAAAAAAATGTCAATTTAAAGTGATAATTAAATAATAAAGTAATAACTAATATAACTAATTATAAGTATCTAGCCCTAGTTACTCAGGTAGTCAGTAATAGAGCTGGTATTCAAACCTAAGCAGTATTTCTTAGAGTCTGTTCTCTTAAAAACTGTGCTATATTAGCTCTCATAAAAGAGTAAGTTAGCAGGAAAAAAAAGTAACGTTAATTATAATAAATAGAAATGGACTTAATACCTTATTTAAAAGAAAAATGTTCTCAAACTGAATAAATTCCACCCCCACCATATGTTGTTTATAAAATACACATCAAAAAAACATAAGGGCAAAAAAAAAAGTTGAGAGTAAAAAGATGTAAACATCTTTATCATACAAACACTACTAAAAAGAAAGCTAATATAACTGTATTTTAACAGACAAAAGACAAAACATTGATAGAGCTAAAGAGTAATATAAAATATAATATTCAATTCACCAAATAGCTATTAAAGTTCTTAGCTTATATACACTAATATAACCTCAAAATACATGAACCAAAATTGACAGAACCTTATAGAAAAATCGAGAAATTCATCATCATGGTGGAAGATTTGAACACTTCTTTCAGTAACTGATGAAACAAATACTTAAGAATATAAAACATTTGAAAAGGATAATGTTGTGCACTAAATTGTGTCAAACACTCTGCCTCCCCACTCCAGTTCACATGTTGAAGTTCTAACCCCCAGTCCCTCTAATGTGAATCTTATTTGGAGAGATGGTCTTTAAAGAGGTAATTAAGTTAAAATGAGGTTCAGGGTGGACATTCATCCAATATAACTGATGTCATTATAAGATGAGGATATTAAGACACAGATACACAGAGGGAAGACTATGTGAAGACATGAGGAGAAAATGGCCATCTAATGCTAAGAAGAGTGGCCTCAGAGGGAGTCAACCCTGTTGACACCTTACCTTTTTTTTTTTTTTTAAGATTTTATTTATTTGACAGAGATCACAAGTAGGCAGAGAGGCGGGTGGGGCGGGGGGAAGCAGGCTCCTCACCAAGCAGAGAGCCCAATGTGGGGCTCAATCCCAGGACCCTGGGATCATGACCCGAGCAACCTGAGCTGAAGGCAGAGGCTTAATTGACTGAGCCACCCAGGCACCCTGCCCCTGTGACACCTTAAACTTTGACTTCTAACCTTGAGAATTATGAGAAAATAAATTTCTGTTCAAGCCACCTCTCTGTGGTACTTTGTAAACAGCAGCCCTAGTGAACTAGTACATATAAAAATTGGGTTTATTTAATAGTCATAAATGGAACAGTGAACCTAAAAAAATGCAGAATGTATTATTTTGGAGCCATGTGGAACATTTATAAAAATTAGGTTCTAAGATGTAAAGCAAGCCTCAAGATATTTTCAAATATTGCATCATGTTTCCCATAATTTCTGATCACAGTGCAGTTAAGTTAGATACAAACAACAATAAAGAACCTGAAAAATCCCTACGTTTACAAATTAAGACATATATAGGCCTAGGAGCGCATGGGTGGCTCAGGGGGTTAAAGCCTCTGCCTTCAGTTCAGGTCATGATCCTAGGGTCCTGGGATTGAGCCCTGCATTGGGTTCTCTGCTCAGCAGGGAGCCTGCTTTCTCTCCTCTCTCTCTGCCTGGCTCTCTGCTTACCTGTGATCTCTGTCAAATAAATAAATAAAATCTTAAAAAAAAAAAACCACACACATATAGGCCCAATTTATAGATCAAGGAAAAAATTATAATGGAAATTAGAAAATATTTAGAACTCATATTTTAAGAACAATATAAAAACACATGTGACACTAAAATGGTATTTATAGGAAAAATTACAACCGTAAATGCTTACTATCCTAAAAGGAGGTTTGGAAATTAAGTAGTATAAAAATTAACAAGTTAGAAAATTAACAATAAATTAAGAGAAATAATAAATAATAAAAATTAAAAATACATATATGAGAACAAAACCCAAAAGTTATTTGGGAAAACCAGTTAAATTTTTAAAAATCTGTTAGAATGGCTAAAAAACAAAAAGCAGAAATAAGCAATATAAGGGATGAAAAATGGGATAGTAATACAGATCCTATAGATGCATGAAAGGTTATAAGAAATTTTGAAGAACTAATTTTTAAAGTAAAGATAGCAAATCTAAATGGTCTATAAACATTAAATACATTGAATCAGTAATCTAAAATTTGTACAATCGAATATTAGCCCAGAAAGTCCTACAAAATCCTGTAGAAAGAAAGAAATCCAGTAATATACAAACCCTTTAAGAAAAGTTTAAAAAGAAGGAATAGGTTCTAATTTATTTCATGAGGCATAATCTTCGTATAGAACTCTATAAAGAAAGTTCGAGAAAGGAAAATTGTAGAGCAATCTCAATCATTAACATAGATACAAACATCTAAAACGACATCAGCAAACCCATTTCATTAAAAAATAAAATAGTTAAAACATTATGACTGCATTGGGTTTATCTCAAGAGTATAAGACTTAACATTGGAAAAATAATTTATATAATTCTTCACATAACAGATTAAGGGAGAAAAATCGATCGTCTTAATTGATGAAGACAAAATGTCTAAAAATATGAATTGCTCAATTTATGTTTGCTATGGAAAAGCTAGCTGGGTAAGCCTGTCTAGTAGTAAATTTGCTCACTGAACCTTGGTAGCCAAAAATTGGAGAAACCCCTCCTCTTTGAGCCACTTTTGGGGTCACATTCTGAGCAGACTCACTCGTCTTGATCCCCTGGCCCAGAGCCTTGGTGATGCTTACTGTTTGGTAAA
>PISX010035049.1:0-13323 GCA_004024625.1 Mellivora capensis
TCAACAAGGAAATAAAGGCCTTAAATGACACACTGGACCAGATGGACATCACAGATACATTCAGAACATTCCAACCCAAAGCAACAGAATACACATTGTTCTCTAGAGCACATGGAACATTCTCCAGAATAGATCACATCCTGGGTCACAAGTCAGGTCTCAACCAGTACCAAAAGATTGGGATCATTCCTTGCATATTTTCAGACCTCAATGCTCTGAAGCTAGAACTCAATCACAAGAGGAACGTTGGAAAGAACTCAAATACATGGAGGCTAAAGAGCATCCTACTAAAGTATGAATGGGTCAACCAGGAAATTAAGAATTTTAAAAATTCATGGAAAAAAATGAAAATGAAAACACAACTGTTCAAAATCTTTGAGACACAGCAAAGGCAGTCTGGAGAGGAAAGTATACAGCAATACAAGCCTTTCTCAAGAAACAAGAAAGGTCTCAAATACACAACCTAACCCTCTACCAAAAGGAGCTGGAAAAAGAACAGCAAAGAAAACCTAACCCAGCAGGAGAAGAGAAATAACAAAGATCAGAGCAGAGATCAATAAAATAGAAAACAAAAGAACAATAGAACAGATCAACGAAACTAGGAGCTTGTTCTTTGAATTAATAAGACTGATAAACCTCTGGTCAGATTTATCAAAAGGAAAAGAGAAAGGACCCAAATAAATAAAATCATGAATGAAAGAGATCACAACCAACACCAAAGAAATACAAACGATTATAAGAACATATTATGAGCAACAACCGCCAGCATGTTTGACAAACTGGAAGAAATGGATGCATTCCTACCACAACTACCACAACTCCGCAGATTTGAGACTCCACTCCAAACCTGCTAGAACTTGTACAGGAATACAATAAATACCAAACTACCACAACTGAGCCAGGAAGAAGTAGAAAACCTGAACAGACCCATAACCAGTAAGGAGATAGAGGCAGTCATCAAAAATCTCCCAACAAACAATAGCCCAGGGCCAGATGGCTTCCCAGGGGAATGCTACCAAACTTTTAAAGAAGAATTAATTCCTATTCTCCTGAAACTATTCCCAAATATGAAATGGAAGGAAAACTTCTAAACTCATTTTATGTGACCTGCATTACCTTGATCCCAAAACCAGACAAAGACCCCACCAAAAAGGAGAATTACAGACCAATATCCTTGATGAACACAGATGCAAAAATTCTCACCAAAATACTAGCCAATAGGATCCAACAATACATTAAATGTATTATTCACCACGACCAAGTGGGATTTATTTCTGGGCTGCAAGGTTGGTTCAACATCTGCAAATCAATCAATGTGATACAATACATTAATAAAAGAAAGAATAAGAACCATACAGTACTCTCAATAGATGCTGAAAAAGCATTTGACAAAGTATAGCATCCCTTCTTGATCAAAACTCTTCAAAGTGTAGGGATAGAGGGTTTACATACCTCAATATCATCAAAGCCATCTATGAAAAACCCACAGCAAATATCATTCTCAATGGAAAAAAACTGAGAGCTTTCCCCCTAAGGTGAGGAAAATGGCACGGATGTTCATTATCACCACTGCTATTCAACATAGTACTAGAAGTCCTAGCCTCAGCAATCAGACAATAAAAAGAAATTAAAGGCATCCAAATATGCAAAGAAGAAGTCAAACTATCACTCTTTGCAGATGATATGATACTTTATGTAGAAAACCCAAAAGACTCCACTCCAAATCTGCTAGAACTTGTACAGGAATACAATAAAGTGTCAGGATATAAAATCAATGCACAGAAATCAATTGCAATTCTATATACCAACAACAAGACAGAAGAAAGAGAAATTGAGGAGTCAATCCCATTTACAATTGCACAATTGCACCCAAAACCATAAGATACCTAGGAATAAACCTAACCAAAGAGGCAAAGAATCTGTACTCAGAAAACTATAAAGTAGTCATGAAAGAAACTGAGGATGACACAAAAAAAAATGGAAGAATTTCCCATGCTTATGGATTGGAAAAGCAAATACTGTGAAAATGTCTATGCTACCTAAAGCAATCTACACATTTAATGCAATCCCTACCAAAATACCGTCAACTTTTTTCAAAGAAATGGAATAATTAATCCTAAAATTTACATGGAACCATAAAAGACCCCACATAGCCAGAGGAATGTTGAAAAAGAAAGCCAAAATTGGTGGCATAACAATTCCAGACTTCAAGCTTTATTAAAAAGCTATAATCATCAAGACAGTATGGTACTGGCTCAAAAACAGATACATAGATCAATGGAAGAGAATAGAGAGCCCAAAAATAGACCCTCAACTTTATGGTCAACTAATCTTTGTCAAAGCAGGAAAGAATGTGCAATGGAAAAAAGACAGTCTCTTCAACAACTGGTGTTGGGAAAAATTGGACAGCCACATGCAGAAGAATGAAACTGGACCATTGCCTTACTCACACACAAAAATAAGACTCCAAATGGATGAAAGACCTCAATGTGAGATGGGAATCCATCCAAATCCTTGAGGAGAACACAGGCAGCAACCTCTTTGACCTCAGCCACAGCAACTTCTTCCTAGAAACATTGCCAAAGGCAAGGGAAGCGAGGGCAAAAATGAACTATTATGACTTCATCAAGATCAAAACCTTTTGCACAGCAAAGGAAACAGTCACGAAACCAAAAGACAACTGATAGAATGGCAGAAGATATTCACAGATGACATATCAGATAAAGGGCTAGTATCCAAAATCTATAAAGAACTTATCAGACTCAACACCTAAAGAGCAAATAATCCAATCAAGAAATGGGCAGAGGACATGAACAGACATTTCTACAAAGAAGACATCCAGATGGCCAACAGACACATGAGAAAGTGCTCAAAATCACTCGGCATCAGGGAAATACAAATCAAAAGCACAATGAGCCACCTCACACCAGTCACAATGGCTAAAATTAACAAATCAGGAAATGACAGATGTTGGAGAGGATGCGGAGAAAGGAGAACCCTCTTACACTGTTGGTGGGAATGCAAGCTGGTGTAGCCACTCTGGAAAACAGCATGGAGGCTCCTCAAAATGTTGAAAATAGAGCTACCCTATGGCCCAGCAATCACGCTACTGGGTATTCACCCTAAAGATACAAATGTAGTGATCCAAAGGGACACGTGTACCTGTATCTTTATAGCAGCAATGTCCACAATAGCCAAACTATGGAAAGAACCTAGATGTCCATCAACAGATGAATGGATAAAGATGTGGTATATACATACAATGGAATACTATGCAGGCATCCAAAGAAATGAAATCTTGCCACTTGCAATGACGTGGATAGAACTAGAGTGTATTATGATGAATACAATAAGTCAATCAGAGAAATACAATTATCATATGATCTCCTTGATATGAGGAATTTGAGTGTCAGAGTGGGTAGTTTGGGGGGTTGGGAAGGATAAATTGAAACAAGATAGGATTGGGAGGGAGACAAACCATAAGAGACTCTTAATCTCACAAAACAAACTGAGGGTTGCTGGGGAGGGGGGCTGTATGGAGAGGGTGGTTTGGTTATGGTCATTGGGGAGGGTATATGATATGGTGAGTGCTGTGAAGTGTGTAAACCTGGTGATTCACAGAACTGTACCCCTGTGGCAAATAATACATTATATGTTAATAAAAATAATAAAAAAGTTTAAAAAAATGTTTCATTTCTATACACCAATAATGAAGCAACAAAAATAGAAATTAAGAAAACAATCCCATTTACAATTGCACCAAAAATAATAAGATACCTAGAAATAAAACTAGCCAAAGAGGTGAAAGCTCTGTACTCTGAAAACTATAAAAACTGATGAAGTTGAAGATGACACAAAGAAATAAAGAGACATTCTATGCTCATGGATTGGAAAAACAAATACTAAAATGTCTGTGTCACCCAAAGCAATCTATAGATTTAATGCAATCCCTATCAAAATGGCACCAGCACTTTTCACAGAACTAGAACAAATATTCTAAAATTTATATGGAACCCTAGCCAAAACAATCTTGAAAAAGGAAGACAAAGCTGGAGGCCTCACAATTCTAGACTTCAAGTTATATTACAAAACTACAGTAGTCAAGACATTATGGTACTGGCACAAAACAGAAAAATATCTAACAATAGATCATTAGAACAGAATAGGAAATCCAGAAATAAACCCACAATTATATAGTCAATTAGTCTTTGACAAAACAGGAAAAAAATAGGACAGTGTCTCAACAAATATTGAGAAAACTGGACAGCAACATGCATGATAATGAGCCTGAACAACTTTCTTACACCAAACACAAAAATAAATTCAAAATGGATTAAAGACCTAAATGTGAGACCCGAAACTGTAAAAATCCTTTAAGAGAACACAGGCAGTCACCTCTTTGACACTGGCCATAGCAACTTTTTCCTAAATATGTCTCCTAAGGCAAGTGAAAAAACAACAAAAATAAAGTATTGGGACTTTATAAAAATAAAAAACTTCTGCACAGCAAAGCAATCAACAAAACTAAAATGCAGCCTATGGAATGGGAAAATGTATTTGCAAATGACATAGCCAATAAAGACTTGGTATCCAAAATATATAAATAACATATAACTCAACATTCAAAAAACAAATAATCCAATTAAAATGGGCAGAAGACATGAACAAACACTTCTCCAAAGAAGACATCCAGGTGGCCAACAGACACATGAAAAGATGTTCATCATCACTTACCATCAGGGAATTGCAAATCAAAACTACAATGAGATATCACCTCACACCTGTCAGAATAGCTAAAATCAAAATACAGGAAACAACAGGTGTTGGTGAGGATGTGGAGAAAAAATAACTCTCTTGCAATGTTAGTGGGAATGCAAATGGGTGCAGCCACTGTTAAAAGAAAGCAGTGACAATTTTCCTCAAGAAGTTAAAAATAGAACTACCCTATGATCCTGTAATCACACTACTCCATATTTACCCAAAGGATACAGAAACACTATTTCAAAAGGAGACATGTACCCCTATGTTTATATCAGCATTATTTACAATGGCCAGGATATGGAAGTAGACCAAGCGTCCACTGAGTGATGGATAAAAAAGGTGTGATATATATATAGATATACATATACATATATAAATATATAGATATATATAATAACACACACACAATGGAATATTACTCAGCCATCAAAAAGAATGAAATCAAAAAGAATGAAATCTTGCCATTTGCAATGACATGGACAGAGCCAGAGGGTAAAATACTAAGCGAAATAGGTCAGTCAGAAAAAGACAAATATCATAGAATTTCACTCATACATAGAATTTAAGAAACAAAACAAGCAAAGAGAAAAAAAGAGTAAGAAAGAGGACAAACCAAGTAACAGATCCGTAATTATAGAGAACGAACTGATATTCACCAGGGGAAAGGCGGGGTGGGGGTTTGGGTTAAATAGGTGATAGAAATTAAGGACTGCCCTCGTCTTGATGAGCACCAGTTGATGTACGGAACTGCTGAATCACTATATTGTACATGACTAATATAACACTGTAAAAAAAAAAGTGCTTACACCCAAAAGATAAAATTTAGACTCTTAATGTATGATGTACAATTTAAATCTTAAAAACTGGATATCAAAAAGTACAATGTCAAATTTACAAATATATTTTTTTAAACATCCTACTTTGAAAACTAAATGTGAAATGTCACCTATTGAATGCATTAGCAGAACACAGAGAAAAAGCACTCTGTCGTGTCTGCCTCGGGGTATCAAACCATCTCTAACCCATTTCAGATTCCTACTTATAAAACTGTGGGTGGTAACAATCTGGATACATTTTTTGCTTAAATCTTTCACAGATACAACATCTGTCAAACAGCCAACATGCCTGACCCAGTTGTATTGAGTAAGCCCTACAGATTATTTGTCAAACAAATTCAGTAACCCAATATTTGTTTCTTTATTTTCAAATTTAATTGGTATGCAAATGGGGCAACAAGACAGCATTTGCGCTGGATACAGTTGTCACTTCAGATTCTGGGAATGCTCATTATCATGCTTACAGATGTTTTTTTCCCACCTAACATCTGCCAATACTACCTAAACCCCAGGAAGTCCACAAACCTGTGCAAACTTCCTCTCACTGTGGGTCTCTTTCTCTGTTATCTGTTCCATGCACACTAATTTTGTGCATCTGAGGCCTCTGTATGCCACAATTATGCCTGCTTCCTAACACTTCTGCCTCCAGAGCTTTTGATTTGAAATTGAACAGACACAGAGCCAATTTATCATAGGATGACATGTGTCATGTTTATGGTTATTACCAAAGGAACCCTGGTATGCACTGTATTTATCCTTTTGCTGTCAGCATGGACCAAGACAACACAGGATAGAGAAGCTATGATGTTTTTAACAATATGATATATACTTTAAATATAGAACATCAAATACCATCGCCTTCAAAATGTGGTATTAGATTATTCTGCTTAAAATCAAAATTTCTTTGTCAAATAATCATCTGTCATTCAAGAATACATCTTATTGAAATGAGAATAACAAACAAAAGCATGGGAATATGTTCCTTCAAAGAAAAAGAGAACACTTTGTTCAAACCAACAATTTATTTCTTCTGTCTCATTTTCACATAAATTCTAATCATGCTTAATGACGGCTTTATCTTGAATACAATATAAATTCACATCATGTGGCTTTTGTCAACAAATATAAATATCCAAGAGCATCCTCATTCCATCTTTTATACACTAATAAATGTACTTTTAACACCCTAATGATGCAGCTCTCACTGTGTTTCTGGATCACACATAAAGCAAACATATACAGAGATAGCAATATTTCAAGCATAAACCTAATAGCCAAAAGGAAAAAGCTTTTCATTTGAACCAAGTTGAGCAAAAAGTCAAAACTTGAGGCAAAACTTTCAACTGTGAAAATGGCTGATCACAGAGTGACATCTTCTTAACACCTCTACAAAAATCTACTTTTTATCAGGAACAAACATTTATGCATGCCAAACCTGGCATCTAGTTGCTCATTTCAATGTGTAATTAATTTTCATTTCCAGCATGCCTCCAATTTCTTTTTAACATTTTCAAATATGCTCCTCTAAGTAAGGAGTAAATAAAACCTAAATGCTACCCCCTGAAGATTTTATTAATATGTAACAAGCAGGTAAGAAAAACAAATATGCAAAACTCAATACTGCATATATACAAATACAGCCAAGCCTGCCTCTCAAATCTGATGATGGGTTTGCTAGACTGAATATAAGCTGTTACTAAACAGCACTGAGGAATATTTATTAATATTAATTACTATTGCTATTAATATTAATTGTTCTTATTAGCATTAATTAATTAGAAGCATTGGTCAGAATCCAATAGTTGGACTCAGAAAATAGTTACCTAATTCAAAATTATAATTACTGAATGAAAGAACAATTTACAAAGATTTCAATGGGGCTAAGGAGACGCATATATAAGGTGAAGGACCCAAGTCTTCATAAAAGCAGGATGCCATTACACACCCTGTCTAGAAAGGGCAGGGAGACATGTTACCAGAACTCTGGTGGAGGTTTTGCCAGGCAGGAGCTATGGCCTTAGTATAAAGAAGAACAAAACCAAAAATCTCAGCCTTGTCAGGATAAAACAGATGGCAAAAATACCACACCTATTTTCTCCTGCACCTTTCAATATCCCATACTGTGTTTCACTGGCAAACCCAACTGAAAGCTAGAGGTCAGGGAAGCCAAGGTGAGGTCATGGCACAAAGAAAAATAGAGACAGGTGCAGCACAAATCTGCAGGCTCAAGTGGGAAACATCCAGCACTTTGACTTTCTCTGCAGTGCAGATTTCACCCACAGTCAAATGATATAGCCCAAAGGATCTGATAATTAGAGAATGTCTTGAATCCATTCCTCTGAGAGCCACGTGAGCTCCACAAGTGGAGGAGGATCAACTCCAGGAGTTACTGCATGTTCCAGAAGTTGAAGAGAAAATCATTATTCTCTCGAATAGGTACATCCTCAGCAAGGACCTTCCAGAGCTCCAAAACCAAATTGCCCAACTCCTGCTCGCTCTCAGAACCCTGGATGCCCACTTATCTATAACCAAGGAAAAGTACAGTCTCATGGTATATCAAGATTAGGAAATCAAAATCATCATGGTGGCTAGAAGAGCATTATGAGCTCACTACTTACAAGACTTAAAGATTACTTCGATAGTGCTAACACATTGTTGGCAGGGCCCCCAGGAAAGTTGTAGAATAATTTTTAAATACCAACCATCCTAGAACCAAATACCACCTTAGCTTCAAAATCCCTTCTCCACTTCCATCTTGCATTAAAAAAAAATTTTTTAATTAAGAAGTTTCCACACCAGCCACCTAATTAGGCATTGTGACAACCTCTCTTAATTCAAGCTGCTATCACAAAAATGCCACAGACTGAGTGGCCTAACCAGCAAACGCATATTTCTCAAAGTTCTGGAGACTGGAAAGTCTAAGATCAAGGTGCTGGCAGAGAAGGAGATAGACAGAAACAAAGACGAGAAAGTCTCTTCTTATACAGGCATTAATCCCCTTTCTGATGGTTCCACCCTAATGACCTAATTACCTTCCCAAACCACCACCTTCTAATACCATCATATGATTTTTTTTCACCCTTCAAATAGTTTTATTTTTTTTCTTTTTTTTTTATTTCATTTCTTTTCAGCGTAACAGAATTCATAGTTTTACAACACACCCAGTGCTCCATGCAATGTGTGCCCTCCACAATACCCAGCACCTGGCTCCCCCAACCTCCCCCTCCCCCCCCCCGGCCCCTTCAAAACCCTCAGGTGGTTTTTCAGAGTCCATAGTCTCTCATGGTTCATCTCCCCCCCAATTTCCCTCAACTCCCTTCTCCTCTCCATCTCCCCACGTCCTCCGTGTTATTTGTTATGCTCCGCAAATAAGTGAAACCATATGATAATTGACTCTCTCTGCTTGACTTATTGCATCATATGATTTCATCATATAAATTTTGGAAAGGACACAAACATGCAGTGCATGACATATATATCACCTTAATTCTCAAAACAAAGTTGGTATTAGATATGCCATTTCTCATTTTATGGATTAACACTTGAGACTCAGGTGAAGGAGCCTTCCTGGGCTTACAGAGCCACAGTCCACTGTCATGACTAGACTCTGCATCCACATCTGTGGTCTATTCTTCAAGTCACAACTACCTCATGCTATAGCGAGGACGGCTCATTAGCCCTTCCTTGCCTAAAGAGACCAATGCAGTTTCACAGTTCCATATGCCTCATGCTCTCACCTACAAAATACTTCAAGGCTGTCTTCATCTAACAGGCTTTCAGCAGACATTCATGAAACACCTACTTTGTACCAATGTGGTAGACATTAGGAATACAAAGACAAATAATCACAGAATTCCTGTGTTTAAGCAACATGGAGCTAACAATGGATACAAACTATTCTTGAACAATCTGTTCAGATTCTTCCTCCATGGAGAGTCCTTCTCTAGCCTAAAGTGAAGTCTCTTTCTGACTGATCCTCAGAGGACATGTGTAATCTTTCAGGGCCTTGTGCTTTTTTTTTGTATATTCACCATCTCAACAACTAGATTACGGTAAGTGGTAAGTTTTTTTACTCCTCACTAAAACTTTTCTCATTCATCACTTATGGTAAGCATTTTATAATAAGCCTTAATTGAGGAAAGATTTACTGAGTGCTTAGAAGGCGGTAAGCACCATGCTAAGTTCAGAAACAGGTGGTGGAGAAAAAAAACAAATGAATCCTTTCTAGGAATCCCTCTGAAAATTTTGGAGTTTCTCGCAATACATAGATACGGAAATGATTATTTATAATACGGTATGATACACCTTGTAACACTGAAGTAGATATTTCTAGTTATCTCTATAACTCCATAAAGAGGTCCAGAGGGCTTTAGGATGGGTATGAAGCTTACCTGCTCTACCACCTCCAACATATATCAGAGTTCAGAGCAGAGACTGCCAAATATATCCCAACAAAGCCAATGAATCTGGATCTTTAATGACCTAAATTTGCTGTCTTTTAATTAAATTCAATCTCTGGGCTATTGTAAAGGGATTGAAGTTCTGTTCTTCACAGAGACCAAAAATTAATCATAGTGTTTTTTTATAATAATATTTATATTGAATGACATCTATAAAGTCCAACAGGTACTTCTATGTTTTCTTTGAAAGATATTTCTTTGAAACACTGAAGTTTATGAAAGACCATGAGGGTTTAAAAGGACAAAGCCTCTTTTCTTCCTGGGTAGAGAAGAATACTATATTAATTGCATGCATGCCAAATATTCACAAACTCTGTGATCAGTAAAAACTTCCACAGTCTTTCACATGAAAAGTCATAGAAGAAATAGCATTTTTGAGCAACATAAGACACGATGTATCCTAAAATTTATATTTGTATCATAGAGTATAAGCATGCCAGATTAAGGTGGTTTAATATTCTTCATACACTCAGTGAAGATGAACATTTACCATATTCTTAGTTCTAAGCAATGATTTTCACTCATTAAGCTGCAAAACCACTTCTTTCTGCAAGAATGTACTGAGCCAGAAACAACAGAAATGTGTATTTGTATTATTATTCACATAAACTTATAGACTTTGAAAGGATTAACTTGCAGATCAATAAGGGAGAAATTCATTACACCAATCAACTCCAAGTAACTAGAACTAAACAAGATGCATCAGTCTAAGTTAAAATGGAATTTACTTCAGGACTGCTACAGCCTAAAACAAATCATAAAATGAAATCAGCACATTGTACCAGGAAATGTTCATAAACAATCTGATAGATTCTAATATGTTAGGCTTGCATGTATACCAGCCTCTCTGGCTGTCTGAAAAATGTTGAGATCAATAGATGCTGATGAGCAATATTTAAATGAATTTCTAAATGACTATAATAAAAAATTTAGTTGACTCAACCCCTGCTGTTCTGGGCTGTAAAGTTATGAGCTCTATTTACCTGAAAGCATGTATGCCTATTAGACTTGGCAGGAGTTTCTCAACATTGCTATTAAATAGAATATCTATTTAAAATGAACCAAGCATCAAGCTATATCAAGTCTGTTACTTCAGACTGGGATAAAGCAGCAAGCTAACCTCATGTACATGATGCAAAGAGCAGAAGAGAATAAATCTTTGTGGCTTTTAACCTTCTTTGTGAGTAAAAATTTTTCATAAAATGTGGCTGGCATTGAAAAAATTAAAGCAAGTTTGCTTTCACAGGTACTAACTATAAAATATCTAGATAAAAAGTGACACAAGAAAAAGCAAGATGAATTAAAAGTATAGAGATGCATTAAACAAACGCATCTTTCAAAAAGCTTCCACACCTTTCTGGAGGCCAAGAAAAATCTATGGAGCTAGTGAAGAAGGGAGTGAAGTCTGTAAGACATTAGTCTCATATTTATCATCCACAGAAATTACATCGGGGTAGAAAAAATAATTTTAAAATGATACAAAATACAGCTAAACAGAATTGTTTATAGTGATAGCTAAAGATGCAAAAAAGTGATATATATTAAAATGATTTGTAAACTCTATAGTGTATGTTCACACCGAGCATGTTGGTTTCTTTTCTTTTCAAACAGACCAATAAACAGTGAGAGGCAACAAGAAATAACTAACTCTAAATTGAATTTACTCTTTTCACCTTTCGTAATAAAATATTAATAGTGAGAGCTAGGGAATTATGCAGTTTGTTTTTGTAGAAAAGGATTAACGAAATTAAAACTCCAATTGATATTTAAAAAGCATGTAATTAAATGTCAAAAACTGATATCAGATCAACAATCTGTCACCACGTACTTATGGATTATCAGCTCTGAGTCCTATATTCTGCTTTGTGATGGGAACAATCTTACAAAACCCCTTTCCAAAATGGAAAGGAACTGGCCAGTGAAGGGATAAGCATGGCTGAGCACCACTTCTGATGGCTCACTTGATGGCTATAGGGTAGCAGTAATTTCGCTGTTATACCAGGTCCATAGGTTTGGCCAGTTCATCAACCCATGTAGGAGCTGCCCAGCATTGGGGAGAGGGAGATGCAAAGAGCATCATGGAGGTGCAGAGAAGAATAAGGTCAGGGCACTTGGTAATCTGGTCTCTCTCCAAGTGGCTGTTCTCCTGTGCCAGTCACAGCTACTGTCAGACAGCCTTCTGTGTCTGCATTCTGGGAGCAGCTCCCTCCACCTGCTGGTCAACCCTACCATGTGACACAGTACCCCTTTGCTGGTGGCCTCAGGATACAGAGTCATCCAGAGAGCTTCTTGTCCGTACCTTTGCAAAGAGCCCCCTCGTTAAAATATCTTAAAATATCTTAGTACAGTGGCTGACTGTTTCTTTCTGGGGGCCTGACTGATACAGAATTTAACACCCTTTGTTGTCAAGGACTTTATGATCCTGAGAAAGGAGGAATCATTTCTATAAAACAGTGGGAAAGTAATATAAGACTTCTTTAATGAAGTACTATATGTTGCAGCAGGGATGAAAGTTGTAAGAAGAGAGGTGTGAACCAAATAGGATAGCTTTAGGGAGGACTTCTTAAAAATCAGGATGGATTTCAAAAGAGAGAGAAAAGATTAAAAGGATGAATTCTAACCTAGAAGAAAATTCATTATAAAAAGAAAAAAGACATCTAGTCCTTGCAGATAATCATAGATTAGAAGTGAAGGCAGCCATATATCCCACCTAGGCTATCCAAGACGTCCTCAGTTCATAGCTATTGTCTCAGTGAAATTCATTAATAGTAATAAATTATATGGTAATGCTTTTGAATGCATTATATAGTAGAAAGTCATTTTGAACTCCTGAACAAGGAATTACTATGATGAAAGAGGTATTTTACAAAGATACATTTGGCAATGGAATACAATATAGACTTGAGATACAGAGGGAAGTTCAGAGAATAATGGAGTTTAAAGAGAAAAATCACTTGATTAAAATGATGACACTGTGAATGAAAGGAGAAATCTTAAGAAAAATAAACTGTTTTCTTTTTTTTGTTGTTTAGTCACTATTCTTTTTCTTTCTTTCTTTTTTTTATTATTAATTTCATTTCTTTTCAGCGTAACAGAATTCATAGTTTTACAACACACCCAGTGCTCCATGCAATGCGTGCCCTCCATAATACCCACCACCTGGCTCCCCCAACCTCCCACCCCCCGCCCCTTCAAAACCCTCAGGTGGTTTTTCAGAGTCCATAGTCTCTCATGGTTCATCTCCCCCCCAATTTCCCTCAACTCCC
>PISX010035050.1:0-13330 GCA_004024625.1 Mellivora capensis
GTGTGTGTGTGTACATTTCAAAAATTTGCAAAGATCATTTTGGAAAGTCAGCATGTCATTTTCTACTTTCCCCATTTCATTTTCCATAACTTTGAACACTTTGACTAATACAAGTTAGCAAATGCGAATTACTGTGTGTGTTCATCCTCTCCATTCCCTCCATCACTTCCTTAGTTCAATTATCTCTTTCCCACCTTCCCTGGATTCTCCAAGGCACCCCACACCCAGCAACCAGATCAATGTGACGAAAGCACACCGGTGATCCTGTGGAGCCTCCTCGAAGATGACCCGTCACCTGATGAATTCAAGGGCCAAACCCTTAACCTGCCACTCCATCCCAGCCTACCTTTCCAAACCGACAACTCATTTGTCCCCTTCACACACATTATATTCTTTTCACTATTCCCATGGGTTCTTGCCTCAGTGGCTTGTGCATAGTGGTCCCTCCACCAGAAACACCTTCCCTCTGCAATCCTGAATGCCTAAACCCTGCCCACTCTTGAAGGCAAGACACAAATGCCACCTACTTCAGCAGACCCAGACAGCTGCCCCATCAGGAAATAATCTTTCCTACCTCTGATCCCGCACTTGATGGTAGGGGAAGAGCATAGCATGAGCAACATTTTCCAAAGTGAGAACAGTAGGACAGATACAAGCCTCAATTCTGAAAATAAAGTGTTCCATGAACAAACAAGTTTGGATAATACTCCACACAAAAGCCCTCTCTTGGAAAGTCACATAATGTCTCACATGTGGAATGCTGTCAAATATCCTTTGGTTAAAATATAAATTATATATATATATATATATATATATATATATATATATATATATATATATGAATTTGTTTATCCCAGCTTTCACAAATGTATTTGACTTTGAAATCACAAAATACTTATTAACAGTCTATGGAATGTGTGTTCCAAGGTTCTCACCTAGTACTTAGACCTAGAGACCTGAATTCTAGTCCTGGGTGACCACCTGTCAGCACTGGTTTTCCCCAGCTCCAAGTCTAGATAAGGCAACTGTGTATGCCAACACAAGTGACATGTCATCCCCCCACACCTGAGCAGGGAGATCAGACATCCCAACATCTATAGGGCAACCAGACATCCCAGGACTGGACCCTCCTAGACTCTGGCACCAGCCTAGAAGATTTTGACAGACATGGCTTCTGGTGTACAAAGACTGAATGGCTTACATTCCCCATAGTGACTGACGGCCACACAGGCGGCTAGAATGCCCAATTACTAGGTGTGTGACCACTGTCACGTCACCTCTTTTTAAGGACCTCAATTAACACAACTCCTGAATGAAGGGGCTTGTCTGGAGGGTGCACAACCTTCCCACCAGCTGCGATGAGTTGACTCTATGTGTTCTTCCTCAAACCTTACCTACTTCCTATGGCCTCTCTTCCCATGTTACTCTTTCCAGTCTCCTTCAGAGCGTGGCAGAGAACCTTGAACATGGCTACAGCTCAATAAATACACGTAGTACAATGGGGCGCCTGAGTGGCTCAGTGGGTTAAAGCCTCTGCTTTCGGCTCAGGTCATGATCCTGGGGTCCTGGGATGGAGCCCCACATCAGGCTCTCTGCTCTTCGGAGAGCCTGCTTCCTCCTCTCTCTCCCTGCCTGCCTCTCTTGCCTTCTTGTAGTTTCTGTCTGTCAAATAAATAAATAAAATCTTAAAAAATAAAAAATAAAAAAAATAAATACACGCAGTACAAATATTTTTTTTTTAAATGTGTCCTTCTTTGGACAGTTTTTTTTTGTTTTGTTTTAAAGATTTTATTTATTTATTTGTCAGAGAGAGCGAGAGAGCGAGCACAGGCAGACAGAGGCAGAGGGAGAAGCAGGCTCCCTGCCGAGCAGGGAGCCCAATGTGGGACTAGATCCCAGGACGCTGGGATCATGACCTGAGCCGAAGGCAGCCGCTTAACCAACTGAGCCACCCAGGCGTCCCGCAGTACAAATATTTAAAGAAGACTCAGGCGTATAAGCCTCTGGGGGAAAAAATTCAAAATTATTCTTTGAGACAATGAGAAATTAAATGAAATCTAGGAAATAAAATGATCTGGTCAAAGCAGCACGAGCCACGGTGAAATCAAGCCATATCATCTTCCAGCTCTACTAGTCGCAAACTAGCGCTCTCAGTCATGACCAACAGTGGACGTTCACTCAGCGCGGGGAGCCGCTTCAGTGGCTCCTCTTAGATGGGTACTAGTATTATCCCCGCTTGACAGATGAGAAAACGGAAGCGCAGAGGCATTAAGTAACTTGTCTGAAGTCCGCCAGGTAGCAAGTGCTATGTCCGAGTCCCCGCGGTCTGGCTCCAAAGCTCACCCTTCAGCACTGAGCAGCCTAACCTGCCTCTCCCTCCCTTTCAGTGACATCGCTCCCACAAGCGACCCAACAACTCACATCATTGCCCAGGCAGAAACTGAGGCCCAGGAAGATGGAGAGACTGTGTAGTGT
Organism: Mellivora capensis; assembly: GCA_004024625.1. Lineage (NCBI taxonomy): Eukaryota > Metazoa > Chordata > Mammalia > Carnivora > Mustelidae > Mellivora > Mellivora capensis. The sequence goes on from PISX010035050.1 coordinate 2,476, forward strand.
CCCAGAGCTCTCCTTCCACAGTACAAACCGATCCACAAAATAGCGCCGCAGACCTGTGGCCCCGTGATAAACATTTGAGACGTCGCTGAGAGCCAGCTGCAGGAAAGGAGCACGGGAGCAGCGTGGAGTCTAGGATCTGAGGACTGTAGTCCCAGAGATGATAAAATGAGCAATGAACTGAGAGGAAAAGGTCTATTCAGGGGACACAAGGAGGCCAGAAGTGACAGGCTGGTGCAGTCCTCCCAGAAGGGAAGGTGAAGGGGTGTGAGGAGCCTGGGGAGGTGAGGACAGGGAGGCCCTGCGGGCACAGTGGGAAACAGGGGGTACCTCTGGGAGGCAGACAAGGAAAAGCTAAGGAAGGACAGAAAAGTTATGTTATTTGTAATTACACACATTTTTGACAGACACTAGTCGGAAATTATTCTAAAAAAAAAAAAAAAACAAAGCAAAACAAAAGAAAAAAATGCGTACAGACCCAGGAAGTATAGTTTGGATTGGGAAGGTTGGACTGAACGAAGCAGCATTCGCTGGAGAATCTCGTGGAGTGTGTGGCATGTAATCGGCACCCCATAAAGGTTTGTTCCAAATAAACAAGACAAAAAGAGGAAAACTGCGAATTGCTTTCATAATGAAAGAGGCACCTAAGGGAGTAGGTGCTCGATAAATATTTTTTTTTATCCGTGTATCACGAGAAGCCCAGAGAGCTGTAAAAGACTGTCTGATATATTTCCAAGGAGCCCTCAGCCTCTGATTCCGATTCTCGAAAATTCCCTGGGGAGGCTGTGGATTCTCTCATGGGGGATTGTGAGGAGCACATTCTTTGGGGGGGGCCACTGGGAGGAGTGGTTTAGCTGATGTCAAAACGGATGAATTAAGGTAAAGAGTCCCAGCAGTGCTTTGCAGTTCTGATTTCCATGTAACCCCCTCAAAAGCCGAAGCTTCCACTCGGCTCTCCGAAGAACCGATGAGCCGGATGGACCAGCAGACATCGCCATCCCACCAACTAAGGACAGCTGAGTGATTTGGAAACCTTCCAGGAGGGCCTGGTTAAATTGAGGGCCATTTATTTCACGAAGAAACAAACCAGGGAAAGCCGCTTTGAAACATGCAAGCGGACAGCAGGAGAAAACGCTGAAGAGATTATCTGCTCAGAATTTGCTTTAAAAGAGCCCGGGCAGCTCTCATTTGTTTTTGAGAAAATATATGATTAACCATAGTTAACTATGAATTCAGATGTTGTGCATTAGACCGGCTTCTCAAACTTTGAGAGCATTTAATATTATATATCGCTGCCATTTGGACTAAATTGTTTTTTTAATGTACACAATATTACAAATTTAATTTGAGCTGTTTGAATCAGTCTGTAAAAAAGATTTGATTATACCTGAGTGTTCTGGCCCCGGCTCTTCCGTATCTCAGTAATCTTGGCGGTAATTGGCTGATTAGGCGTCTCACACTCCATCTTTGCCTCAGTTTCCATGGCAATGTTACAGGAGCTATTATAGATGAGAACTTCATCTCTTTCCACTTTAGGGCTGAAACGAGAGGGGAGGTTAAATGGGGTGTCATCAATCTTAATGAAATGCAATTATTTTTACTCTTATTAATCATTGCAAGCCATTAGCTTGTGGCAAGTACAGGCCACCATTTGTCAAATTTTGCAAATTTCTGTAATTTTGTTTCCATTCTTTTATTGTTTATTTGTTTTCCTTTTATCTGCACACCCTGCAATGAAAATGCACATGGTAAATATCTTTCACTGAGCCCTTTCTCTCTTCCGCATCTATTAGGAACATTAGCAAAAGCTTCTCCAAAGTGCAACTTAACAAGCAATGCGCACACAATGCTTCCAGTTCCAAAAATGGAAGCAAATGTTGGGCAGAGGTGGTTTTTTCTTTTCTTTTTTTTTTTTTTTTTCTTTTCTTCTTTCTTTTTTCCCCCTTCCCTCTTTCTATTCTTACTCACACTTAGTGTTGGGGGAGTGAATTGCCTGAATCCCCCCAGGGGCAGATGGAGAAATTGGAAAACCCACACAACTGGCTAACTGGTCCCTAATTCCAACTGTGAAAAAATGAGCTCATTTAGGCTTTCAATTCCCTCTCCCCAGCTGATGGCAATGAGGCTCTGTTGCTAGCAGTGGAACATTAACTTAGTAAATTAATTAAACTTACTTAACAGCCCAGACTAAGGAGATTCGATATATGTGCGTTACACTTGCAGCCACTTGCTTTAAAAGTCCTCTTGCTTTAAGGAGAGAAGCCAGACCGGATTTAAAATGAAAAGCAGCAGTGTAGCATTACAGAAAGTCTAAAAATATGCCGTCTGGAGGAGGTGAAAGTGTGGCTGTTGCAGGCTATAGTCCCCAACAGGTGTGAGTGATATTTATTCAACAATAATGCTGGCTTTAGGCATTGTCGCAACTAACTCAGAGATTATTAGTAACAAGAAAGCATGACATCTCATACTTTTCAACAGTTTCATCCATGTGATCGCATTTGGGCCAGTAAAGTAGATAGAGGCATAAAAAATGTAACCCAAAGGGATCGGGAGGTTTGCATAAAGCCAAATGCAAAAGTAGGTCAGCTCTGAGATTAGAACCCAGGTGTCCTGTCTCCTGGAGCAGGGCTTTCAAGTTTTTGAGATGCTGTTTGAACATCAGCACAAAGAAGACAGATCCCAGGGGAAGACCAGCAAGGGCCATTGAAAGGACAAAGGTCACTTCTTGAGAAACTATAAATCATGTCGAACTAGAACATATCTTCTCAAATCAATGTCAAAATGGTTTCTCCCTCAATTTGCTAGAAACACCAAGAAGGAGAACTACCACATCTACTTAGTCTTCTCTTTGTAGTAAAATATTCCTAGCATCATATCCCCTAAGTCAGGTCTCCCCCCATACCCACTGTGCTCCAGACCTGCTAGAGATTGTCCATACTTTAACATCACACGGCCCAGAACTGAACACACATAGCTTGAGCTGGGTCTTGGGGCCGTGGTCTCCTCTTATCCGAGTCCTCCTTCCCATGACATCTAACACTGTGCTTGCCTTGTAACCCTGCGCTGAAAGTAAGATGGTGGTAAACTCAGAGTCTCGGAGCCACAATGACTAAGGACTTCACCATATTGTATCTGTTCCTCTTGATTTTCTGAGAAGCATTAGTATGCAGAGATTAGACTCATTAGACTCGGAACAGACCAGCTAGATTTAGATCCCCAAGCAGATATTTGCTTTCTATAGGACATTCGAAGGACTCGGTTTCCACACTTATAAAACGGAGTTATAATCATCAGGTACCTATTTTACATAGGCATTGTGGGGTGGGGTGAAATGAAGCCTACAAAGTGATTTGCAAGGAATCTTGCACACAGCAGGTGCCGGTAAAGGCAGAGTCTTGTTACAGTTTTTGTAGTAGTAGTGTTGGCGGTATTGTTGAAATGTAACTGTGGGAATTACATGTCATCGCACTGATATGGACCCATTGCTCAAACGCATTTTGAACCTGGAGCCTGCCTTGCAACTACAAATCAGTTTAGCTGAGCCACGATCCAGGGGGCAGACAGAGCCATGGGAAAATACAAAGTTGAGTCCTGAAGTGTCACTCGTACTCAGAGTTTCAGAAAAGAAAAGCAAAGTAGCTTAGCTTGTAAATGAAAATGTAACAGAATATTTAGATAAATATGGAAACACAATTGAATGGAATGCAAAGTCCACATGGATTTTTCAAATAAAACACCTGACTCCAAAGCCACTTGATGCTTGTGGCAGGCCATTTTGGGCTTTGCAGCTAGAACCTTCCTTTTGCTGTTAGGGGTGGAGATGGGAGTTGTTAGAAGAGTTTGAGAGGCTCTCTCTATGTTTTTCCACCAGAAATCACTTATAATTGTATCAAGAAGGAAATAAAGTTGGTTTACCCCACCACCACATTCCTTATGAATTGGTACCCAGATAACTACTGATGGTCCTTGAGTTGCAATGATCTGACTTATGATGTTTTGACTTAATGATAGTGTAAAAGCAACAACCACTTAGTAAAAACCATACTTCCACTTTTGAATTTGGATCTTTTCCTGGACTAGGGGTATATGGTATCATCCTCTCTCATGACTCTGGGCAGCTGTGGCTCCCGGGCAGCCACACCATCACGAAAATAAACAGTCAATTCACTTATCGCCATTCTGTCCCCATACAACCATTCTGCTTTTCATGTTCAGGACAGTAGCCAAGAAAGTACATGAGATATTCAACACCATAGTATAAAATAGGCGTCGTGTTAGATGATTTTGCCCACCTGTAGGCTCATGTAATGGTTCTGAGTACGTTTAAGGGAGATGAGGCTAAGCTAGGATGTTTGGTACATGAATTGTATTAAATGCATTTTCAACTTATGGTATTTTCCACCTATAATGGGTTTATCAGGTTATAACCCCATTGAAAGTCGAGGGAGCTCGGGACTTCTATTTCCTAAAGCCCACAAGCCATATAATTAATAATTCATTGTAGAATTTTTGTCAGGGACAATACAAGCTTAGGTGCCTAAATTTCCAGAATTCCCTTTTTCCCTTCTTAGGCAAATGAGGGAGTATTGGGCCATCTCCCCTACCTGTTGTGTGCCCCCTCTCACGTTCACTACCAGCAGCTAATGATCCTCAACCCTACAAGCAAGTACTTTGTACTCAGTATATAAATGACTTGGGATATAGACTTGAACTCAAGGAAAGGAGTGGCCAACTTCTCTACAACCTTTCCTGGTCTTGAATTTCTACCCTGCTGATGAGCCTTCTTCTGCCCACTTTAGGCTCTTCATCAGCAAAGACTAGAGGAAAGTGGGTTAAGTCACCCAGCAATCCTCTCATTTTGCCAGTGGCAATGCACGGTCTACCCTAATCATGTTCTTCTTGCTCTGAAAGAGTTAAAACCACTTGTTAACTTAGACTTTTTTACAAGCTTTAGATCATATTTCTTTTTGTATTTTTCCCTGGTAATCTCACTAGAGGTTTTCATTAAAAACCCATCATCAAAATTAGCGGAGACACCAGGATATCAAAAATAGACTAAAATTTATGAAAGTTCAATGTTTCCTAATAGCTGCTATTCCATGTTTTCTTCCACAATAAGTGGAATATTTATATTAACTATAAATATAAATGTAAATACATGTGTTTTTATAGACACATATAAATGTAGATAATATAGTTGTGCCTGAACACACATGCACTAAATATTTATTTTGAGGGAATGTGGTAAACATTTTTGGTTCAAATGGCGGCAAAGAGACTTCTAACACCTAAGTCTCCTAAGTCCTAACCTGTGGCTCTTCCAGTTGGTCTGTAAGCAAGTAGTCATGTGCACACTCTTTTTAGGACAGGCATCAAGAACACTTAGAGTGTTTATGTTTCCCTCACTTAGCCTGAAATTGCTTCTGGTGGTTCTGGAATCTCACTGAACCACACACCTCAGCCCAGGCTCTCGTCCCTGATGCTGAAGGCACATCACTGTGCCAAGTACACTGTCAGCCAGGGGACTGGGTTCCAGTCCTGACAATGCCAAGGCTGGACTAAGTAACTCTGGAAAGATACTTAGTGTGTCATTAGAATAGAATCTAAACTCCTTACTAGGGCCTCCAAGACCTTAAATAACTCCCGGAGCTCCTGTGAAGAACTTTGCTTCCCTCCTACTCTACTCCTGTCTTTCTGGTCGTTGACAGTTCATAAAATGCGATGGGGCCTTTGCACTGCTGCCCCCACTGCCCGACCATCCATAGTGACAGCTGCTTCTCCTTAGCTCAGCAAAAGACTCCAGAGAAATCTTCCCTGAGCACATTGTATACGGTAGTCCCCCATGATTTTCTATCCTGTTATAGCCCCTATCACATGTGATCTTGCTTATTGTATGGCTCCCTCCTCTACCCTTAAAGGCAGGGATTTTGCCATCTTGTTCCTCACTGAGTTACAACTCCTCACACAATACCTACAACACAGTGGACAGTTGATAAACTCTGGATAGATGGATGGGAAGACGGACTGATGGATGGACAGATGGAGGGGTGGATGGATGGATGGATAGATGGATGGATGAACTGGGTATGTTTTTGCCACAGATACACACATCTGCCTTTTCCAAATGACATCAGATCCATAGAGGTGGTGGCTGGCAAGGGGATAGGATAAAGCATTTAATGAAAATGGGTTCCTTGTAAAGATAATGGCAAGTATTTCTCCAGGTTCACAAGGATAATCTTAAGAGGAACCAATCAAGCCATTTGGCATATAATTTTTTAATGCCCCCTGTATAATTATAGTGTGTTTTCTGGTTATTAAATTAGCACATGTTCACTGAAAAAAAATTACATAAAAACTCAATGAAAAATTGTAAGTAACACTCCAGTCACCTAGAGTAGGCACTCAACATTTAAGAATACATCCTTCTAGTCTTTTTTGTGATGACCTACAATATGTGTATAGAAACCTATGTACCTTACAGGTATGTCTAGGTGGTTCAGTGGGTTAAGTGTCTGCCTTTGGCACAGGTCATGATCCCAGGGTCCTGGGATCGAGTCCCACATCAAGCTCCCTGCTCAGCAGGGAGCCTGCTTCTCCCTCTGCCTCCCACTCTCCTTGCTTGTGCACTCACTCTCTCCTCTCTTTGACAAATAAATAAAATCTTTTTTAAAAGATTAAATTGATACACTATTTTGTGACATGTTCCTTTCACTTCCCAACATTTTGTAAGCATTTCCCTCTTCAGTTAAATATTCTTTGTCATGATCTTTAAAGGTTTCCTAGGATATTAGTATTTAGATTTGTCTTTCATTATTAAACACTTCATTTCAAATTTTTTGTCATTATACCTAAAACTTCAAAAAATGTAGCTTTTCACAAATATATCTTTCTAACTGCCTTCTTATAATCCTAAAAGTGAAATACTAGAACACAGGGAATGGGAAATTTTATGAATACATACTGCCAAATGATATCATTAAGAAGGGAAGAGCATCACTTTTAACAACCCCTTCACAAGGTCTGAAGCTGTTCCCTCAGTGACTTCCTGAGTGGAGAAGAACATGGAAGAACTTCAAAGAAGAGCTGTGGGGATTTGGTGTAGTCTTCAAATTCAGCGGAGCTAGGATCTAACATGTGCTTCTTGGTATCCAGCATTCATGAGTTCTGAAATCCAGTCCTGTCTGAGTACAACCTCCAGGGCCCCATTCTCTGTATGACCTAAACAAGGTTCTTCATGCCTTCTAGAAAGCAACCGGCCAAGGAGGCCCCTCCTTTCCTCTGGCAAAACATAAACCTCTCTCCCATGAGGATGATGAATTGGTCCTAAAACACAGGCTGTCTTGGAAAAGTACTGGTTATCTCTCTCATTCTGGGTAATGAGTCTTGTTTAGTTTTAATTCTGAATGGGAAGCTAGGCCTTCATTAAATAACCAGGTGTGATCACTCCATCTCGATAAGAAAGAAGAGAGCAGGGTGACATTCAGCACTGAAATACCACAGTCCATGGGAAAAGAACTGCTGGTGGAAATGAAGGCTGTCCTGATCATCTACAGGATCGCACGTTTTCCTTAAACGTGTTTAGAAAAAGGAGGTTTTACCTGGAAAGTGGCAGTATTGATTTCGTTTGTTTTTTAAGTTCAAAAAATCTTTGCAAGCTTATGGCTTCTAAATCCTAGATCTATAGTAATTCTGCCTGCACATCCCCCCACTTTTGAAAAAATATTGTGCAATCTGCTGGATTTCTCTATGACTTTTTTTCATATTTGTGAATCTGTTTGGAAAGAAACAAAAAAGGAAAAGGGAAAAGAGCCTTCTGTTTTTCATAATGTCTAATCTTTTTCCCCATTGGCATTCACCAGATGTTGCTTTGGACCAGAAGATAAATATTAAAATCTAAGCAAGAACAAAGAGAGCTGTTTACTGGGCAGATTTTTCAGATGTTCTCTCAAACACTTGAAAAGACAGGAGATGCTTTGATATGCAGGCTGGCTGGAATCCACAATGGAATGGTCCCTCTAACAAGAGTGGTAGGCCCTGAGGGCCATGTCCACCCAGCCTGCAGTTCCTGATGGTTCCATCTGTCCGTTGACCATGGATTTGTGCAGAAGGTCGGGGAGGGAGGAGACAGGGTTACCTGAGGAAGAGGCCTGAGAACCATGGGAAGGCTGACTCTGTCCAATGATCTGGTGCAAAGAGGCACTGGGGACTTTCTTCACAAATGTAGAGGTAGGGCCATGACTGGGGCAGTGTCTCTGTCCCCACAGAGACTGTCAAATCACACTGCATGTAGGTGCTGCTGGAAGCTCCGCAGTTCTCCTCCGCATGCTTCAGGCCACACAGGAAAGCCAAGGACACTGCAGGAAACACTCACCATTAGGTTAGGCAGTAGCCACAGAAAGAACTAAAGGCCTCACACTGTTACATAAATGCACTTCATGCATTGTCCCTTGACCACTAGGAAAATAAAGTTATCGGTTGACTTTTCTTAAACATGCATGATGTACACAAAACACACAGAAGAATATAAGTAACATTTTTGTAAAATATGAATCATCATAATAAGAAAAACTCATATGACTCTACAAGCCAACATAAGTTCTAAAACAACTGTGATGCTCTTGAATCTTTGTCTCTTCGTCAAGCCCATCATCTTCCTCCTCATCCTCAGAAACAACCCCTTGCACTATTTAAATCACTTTTTCACATGGGATTGTATTCCTAAATGAGAGAATGTTGAGTTTCACTTCATTTTGAATTTTATGCAATAGAATACATGCCAATTTTTGGACCTGCTTTTTTCCACTCAGTATTACAGTTCCAAGATTTATCAAGGACCATATTATCACATAAAACTTGGGAATACATTTTCACTGCTGTTCAATACTGTGTGTAAAATTACTATTGTGTAAAATTACTACAGTTTATCTATTCTCTTACCAATGGACTTTGGCTATTTCCCAGTTTTTGCTACTACAAACACATACTAAATTTCCTCTAGGGTATATGCCTTAAAGAAAATTACTTGTTCATAGGGTAGTTACCAGTTCAACTTTACAAGATAGTGCCATTTTGTTTTCAAAGTGCTTGTGCCATTTTACTATAGTCTACCAACTATGGAGTTTCCATTACTCCATAACTGTCAGCACTTGGGATTATCAGACTGTTAATTTTGACAAGTTTGGTACAAATACAATGGCATCCCTTTACAACCTCAACTTGAATTTGCATTATTATTTCTTAGGTCAAACAGCTTCTTATATGTCAGAACTCATATTTCCTCATCCGTGAAATTCCTCTTCCTGTCATTTGCCCTTTTTTTACACTGGAATGTTTGTCTTTTTCTTATTGATTTGTGCTCTTTATATATTTTGGGTACTAATCCTAGAGGGTTATATGGTAACTCATACCTTCTCCAGGTTCTTCTCTTGATGGGATTTCTTAATTAACAGAAGTCCTTGATTTTTATGTAATTTTGACAATTAACATTTTATGAAGAAGAAAAGCAATTATTGAAACCATTTGACCTTGAGGCCATTTCTTTCTCAGTTGAGAGACACAACGTAAAAGGCATCAACAAGGCAGACTGGCAATTACCTTTAAGAGGAAAATAAGTCTCTACATGAGATGGTTTAGGAACTGCTCTGTTTGAAAACCTTAATAAAGTAAAAAAGAAAAAGAAAGAAAAATCCCTCCAGCTTTCTACCTCCACAGCTAACCTGTCAATACAGGTTTGCAACAATACTACCAGAGACTGTGGGCTTGAACTCAGGCTGCTCTACCTATGTCCCAGCATTGCCTGCAGCAAGGGGCACATGAGACAAACACATGTGAGAAGGTTTAGTTTTCTGTCACATCCAAATAGTATTATGGTTGCTGGTACATTCCAAAGCACCTGACACATAGTAGGTTCTCTGTGAATTGAATGTATTTGGGATGAATTACAGCAATAAAGATGGCTGCCAGTAGGACTCTTGGGTGGACAGGCAAAACATAAGAACTTTCCAGTTAGCAAGCCCTAGGCCAGACATACAGTCGACACCTATTTTTTTTAAAGATGAACTCATTATGGGTAACTAAGTGGATGCAGAGTAACAAGGTGGACCCTGAAAAGTACCCAGGGCTGGGGGTCAGAGTTGAAGGTTCTGCCACGAAATCGAATGGTGTGACCTTAATCACTGTAGCTTTTCACGCCTCATGGAAAAATTAAAGTTCCCATGAAGAAGTCACTCCATGTAACTCAAGGTACAAATGCAAAAACCATGAACATCAAAGATTTTGTTGATTTTTTAAAAAAAATATGAAGTATTTTCATTTCAGTGAACAAGATGTTTTTAGCAACCCATCATATGAAAGAGTAAAATTCTTCTTTTGTCAGAAGCACAAATGGGGGGAAAGGTAAAAACAGATGACACCAAAAGCACTTCCTCAGAGCTCCCCCATCACTGCCCTTGCCCCATGGATGAGAGAAAACCCATAAGCAGCGCTGTGGCAGGGGGTCAAGCAAAAGGGTAATTAGGGAGGTTGGAGTTCTAGGCCATCGTCCACAGCCTGGAATGAGAAACACCACTGTCTTTAGTGTGCAAAGTCACACTAATGAATAAAACTCAGAGTGTGGGTCAGAATTCAAAGTGACCTGAGTAAATTAGAGAAATTACAGAAATAAACCAAAAACCAAATGAAAATAGTAAGGCAGTAAACCACAGGAAAAAAAAAAAAGCAAGAAAACTCATGTAAATATCAGATGAGGAATGCCCTGCTGTGCACAATGATGTCAGGAAAAAAGAAGAAGAAAGAAGAAAGAAGAAAGAAGAAGAAGAAGGAGGAGGAGGAGGAGGAGGAGGAGGAGGAGGAGGAG
>PISX010035051.1:0-13329 GCA_004024625.1 Mellivora capensis
TAAATGGTGTTGGGAAAATTGGACAGCCACTTGCAGAAAAATGAAATTGGACCATTTCCTTACACCACACATGAAAATAGACTCAAAATGGATGAAGGACCTCAATGTGAGAAAGGAATCCATCAAAATCCTTGAGGAGAACACAGGCAGCAACCTCTTCGACCTCAGCCGCAGCAACATCTTCCTAGGAACATTGCCATAGGCAAGGGAAGCAAGGGAAAAAATGAACTATTGGGATTTCATCAAGATCAAAAGCTTTTGCACAGCAAAGGAAACAGTTAACAAAACCAAAAGACAACTGACAGAATGGGCGAAGATATTTGCAAACGACATATCAGATAAAGGGCTAGTGTCCAAAATCTATAAAGAACTTTTCAAACTCAACACCCAAAGAAGAAATAACCCAATCAAGAAATGGACAGAGGACATGAACAGACATTTCTGCAAAGAAGACTTCCAGATGGCCAACAGACACATGAAAAAGTGCTCCACATCACTCGGCATCAGGGAAATACAAATCAAAACCACAATGGGTAACTCTATTCTTAATTTTAAAAATTTAAAAAGGATTTAAAAAAAAAGAAAAGAAAAAATTAAAAAGAAAAGTATGGTCTTATTTCCACCAGAACTGATTCTGATGCTTCGGAGCATTTTATAATCCATAGCCTTTTTGTATGTGGGGGCTTATGTTGGTCTTCTGATAGAGAGGCCAGGTGCATTGGCTCACAGTCAGACCTGCCCTTGTAAAAATGTCCCTGCTGGGCACGGGGAGTTGGGGGTTGGTGTAGGAGACTCTAGCCTCTACTGGAGACCCTGTGTTTCTCTCTGAATTCAGACCTTTCTGGTGTGTGTGTGGGGGGGTGAAAGATGGCTTCACCCCACCCTCTCTTCCTCTCGGAGGGTAAATCTCAGCAGCTGATATTCAAGAGGTCCTCATGGAAAACGGAACAATCTCCTCTCCTGTGCCTTCCTTAATAATCACCACCATGCTCACCCATTCACCCATCCCCTTCCTCTCCAAAACCTTCAGTTTGTTCTCAGAGTCCACAGTCCCTCATGCTTTGTCTCCCCCTCTGATTTCCCCCAATTCACTTTCCCTTTCCTTCTCCTAATGTCCTCCATGTTTTTCCTTCTGCTCCACAAGTAAGTGAGACCATATGACAATTGACTTTCTCTGCTTGAGTTATTTCACTCAGCATAATCTCCTCCAGTCCCATGTTGATACAAAAGTTGGGTATTCATCCTTTCTGATGAAGGCATAATATTCCATTCTATATATGGGCCATATCTTCTTTATCCATTAGTCTTTTGAATTTTTTGACTGATTTTTACAGAAATACTTATTTTTACTGCTGTTATGTTTCCTACTTTTCTTTTTTTTAAAGATTTTATTTATTTATTTATTTGACAGAGAGATACATGGCAAGAGAGGGAACTGAAGCAGGGCAGTGGGAGCCCAATGTGGGACATGATCCCAGGAACCTGGGACCATGACCTGGGCCAAAGGCAAACGCTTAACAACTGAGCCACCTAGGTGTCCCCTTAGTAGCATTTTTTTTAAATTTAATTTTATTTTTTCACTGTTCCAAGGTTCATTGTTTATGCACCATACCCAGTGCTCCATGCAATACGTGCCCTCCTTAATACCCACCACCAGGCTCACCTATCCTACATTTTAGACTCTCACTTAAGGTCTTTCTTTTCCTCTCAGAGTCCCCTTTAATATTTCATTGAGGGATGGTTTAGTTGTTATGAACTCCTTTAGTTTTCATTTGTCTGGTAAACTTTATCTCTGCTTCTATACTGAGTGATAGCCTTGTTGGGTAGAATATTTTTGCCTCCAGATTTTTTCATTTCAGCACTTTGAATTCATCATGCCACTCCCTTCTGATCTGCAAAGATTCTGCTGAAAACCCAATGTTACCCTGATTGGTTTTCTCTTGTATGTACCTACCTTCTTTTCTTTTGCTATTTTTAATCTCCTCTTTATCAATCCATTTTCAATGTTAATGACTACATGCAGGGTGTGGACCACTTTGGGTTGATTTTGTTGAAGGATCTCTGTGCCTCCTGTATCTGGATATCTGTTTCCTTCCCCAGATTAGGGAAGTTTCCAGCTATTATTTTTCAAATAAAATTTCTGCCCCCTTTTCTCTCTTCCTCTTCTGGGATCCCTATTATGCGAATATTATTACACTTGATGGAGTAAGTGAGTTCCCTAATTCTAGTCTCAATTTGGATAATTTTATTTTCCTCTCATTTGGTCAGGTTGATTAATTTCCATTACTGTGTTTTCCAGGTCATTAATTTGTTCCTCTGTCTCCTCTAATCTGCTATTTTTTTCTATCATGTGTATTTTTAATTTCTTTTATTGTGTTCATCTCTGACTGGTCTGTTTCTATCTCTTTCTTACAAGTCTTGCTGATGTCCTCCATTCTTTTTCCAAGTCCCATGAGTATCTTTATGATCATTAGTTTCTCTATTAGACATGTTACTCATATCCATTTTGCTCAGGCCTTTTACTGTGATTTGGTCTTGTTCTTACATTTGAGACACAATTCTTTCTTCTCATATTTTTATAACTCTCTGAATCTGCTTCTATGTTTTACCAAAGTCAGCTATGTCTCTTGCTCTTACAGATAATGGCCTTAATGAAAGGTACTGTAATGCCCTGTAGTGCAGTGTTCCCTGTTCCCCAGGATGTGGTGCTTCAGGGGATGTCTCTTATGTGTGTTGTCTGTGCTCTGCTGTTGAATCCTGGACTTATTTTTCATTCTGTCCAGTTGTTTGCAGAAGTTCTCTTTAAGTGTTTTGGGCAGTGTTTCATCCTTTTCCAGATGGGGAACATTTTAAAAAGGTGTGCAATAGTCTGCTTTTGAGATGAGATCCGCCACATTGCCACCACCAGAACTGGAGATCCTGCAATATGTGTGGATCGAGAGACAATGTATTGTTGGGGCATGCATCAGTCTTCTGGGGACAGGAGTGTACAGTATGGGGACTGATACAAGTGTGACTGGGAAAGGCAGATATGCCCAAGCATGGGGTGGTGGGGCTTGGTGTAAGGAAATTAGTGAGTATGAATGACATGCTAGTCCCCACAGGTGCTTTGTGTTTATGCTGCTGGGTGGTAAAGGGAAATGGGCCTGCCAACTCCTTTATTTTTGAAGGGCCCTCCCCATATACCTGCCTCATCAGGTTATGCTCTGAGATGAGAAAATTACTCTCCCTCCCAAATGCCCTTAGGATTTTTCAAACTGCTATTTCCCTGCTGTAACTCTGTAGACTGTTTGTCTTGCTGTCTCTTTAAGGGCAGAGACTCCATTTCCTAATTCCCCCTGGGGGCTTCCAGAGCTGAGCCTGTTGATTCTTAAAATCTCAGGCTTTAAGTCTAGCTGGTTGTAATAACTCATAAGATTCTTTCCCTCTTACTGTCAAAGACAGCTGTAATGGAGATTAATTTTCCCCATTTGGGATCCCCAGTGTGATAGTATATTTTACCCCTTCTTTGCACCACCAGCTCCCTCCCCACCTCAGATAGCCAAAGTGTCTCTCACTCCCAAACCACAACTTCACCCTTCCTATCTTCTTCAGTGTGGCCTATTCTCTACCTTTAGTTGTGGAGTTTGTTCTGCTAGTCTTCAGGTCCTTTTCTGGGTTATTTACATTGGTGTGTATGTTATCTAGTATCCATAGGATGAAGCAAGCTTATGGTCCTCGTGTTCCACACTGCCACCCACCTATTCTCCATTTTTTAGATGTAGGGTGCATGTAAACTTGTTGCTGTTGAGTCCCTATGACCCAGAGAGCAATCCCACAATTCCTTGGCCATTTAGTGGAGTAGTGTTATCTCTTTTATACCCTGGTTGCTCTTCTAAACCCCAGATTTTTTCTGTGGCCAAGGACAGAGAAATCTGTTCCTAGTCCCTCAGTACCATCCCTCCAAATTGCAGTTTGCAGCCTCTGGAGTGGAGGTCCCCTTTGTTAACTTGTTCCCAAGCCTCTTGTTATTCTTTATTTCCGATACTCAATTTGTGCATAATCTGTTCAGTTAACCCTCAGATCATCAATAGGAATTGTTCTGTAAATAGGTGTAATTTGGTGTGCTACATGGAAGGAGGGGGTTCAGGGTTTTTTACATTATCATATTGGATTGGAACCTATTGATTAGTATGTTTAACCAAATTAATTGACTACTTTCTTCCAGACACATAAGTATAGAATGAAAAATCAAGAATTGTGTAGCTGTTTTTTGTTTGTTTGTTGTTGTTTTGGTGCAGGCTTAGTTTATTTATTTTAACATTTTTGAGGAAGTTAAAATAAACATATGCACATACCCACAGACATACATGTTAGCATCTAAAGGCATTTTAAATAATCTTTTGTCATTTTAAGAAATATAAACCAAAATTGCATTTTGAGATTTGTGATTAATGTTTTTTAAATTTTGAAATCAAACAGGCATTCAAAGATTGTTCATTAATTAACTTAGGCATAGTTTATTAAAGTTAGTTAAGGATCTGAATATTACAATTTAGCGAACATAATACATAATATTAAAATATTATGATTGATATCTTTAATATTTTTATGAAATAAAAAATTTTCAAAGGTCAACCCTTATTTTAGTCCGATAAAATTTTGTACATAGATACTTTTAATAGAGCACTAGGAGACAAGATGGCAGAGAACTAGGAGGAGGCGCTGTTTCAACCTGTACCCTAAAGTGAGCATATTACCAAAGAAAGAACTCTGATCACCCATGAAATCAGCCTGAGATTAGAATTATACACATCTGGATCTCTACCGGGACAGAAGACGCCAGTGGGCAGGTAAAGTGGAGTGGGAATGTTGAACTGGTATTGGAAGATAAACAAAAGGGGAAGGGAGCCACCAGAAGCGACCCATTGGAAAGTAATACCCCAATACGAGAGTGCCCTGTGACTGGGGACCAGCACTAACGTGGAGTCTGGTTGAAAGCACTCAAAAAGAGCAATAGATCATGGGGGTAAATTGTGGGAATCGGGGTGGTTAGGGACAGGGTCTTAAGTCCCCAGACCAAGGACAGCCACCCCTGGCCCTGAGCCAGAAAGAGTGTGGCGAAGAAACCAGGTCTTGGTCCCTGAGCCGAGAGCGCCTATGAGAGTGCATGGGGTGCGGCTCCCGCGAGGGGCTGGGAGCCGAGACAGCCAGCAGGAACACAGCCATTTTGCAGTCCCCACGTGCACCACACCATGCTATCAGAGCCTGAGTCACGCCCCACATCCTCCCCTGAGAGAGATGCGGGCAGGAGCCAGCTTGGCACTCTCGGACCCGGAAAGTCTACTCCCAGCCAACGGGAAAATCTTGGTGTGCTATCACTGCTTGGAACCTCTCTGGAAGTCTGGAGCTGCTCAGATAGCTGCTGCTGTCCTGGTTTTGGGTACAAGCAGGAGTTCCTGTGTCCCCAGGGACTGCGATTGGGAACGTGATCAGCCAGTGGCTAAGGCGGAATTTATGTGCTCTGGAGCACCCAGAGGGGAACAGACTGAGGCTTCTCTTGGAGAGGGTGGTATGGGTGCAGTTTGCTTTCCTCTAAACCTCTAAAAACCATCAAAAGCTATCAAGGAGAGAGAAAACAAATGAAAAAACAAACATAAAAACCTCCATTTCATTAAAACAACAACAACAACAGCAACAACAAAAGAAAAACCTCCAGAGAACAAAATCCTGAAAACCGGTTTCCTCAGAGCCAACCCCCTTGAGGTGGGTGGGAGGACTTAACTCACGAAACACTGCCTGAAAACCCAGCAGCAGGCCCCTCCCCCAGAAAGTCAACCGTGAAAAACAAAAAAAAGACCACAAGAGAACACCACCACTACTTCATAGATACAACTTTTATTTTTAATTTGTTCCCACTATTCTGATTCATTTTTTAAAATTTTTTATATAGATAAATTTTAACCAATTTACCATCACAGTGAGATGTCCAGTACATCTAATTCCATAATAACCTTTTAACCTGAACTTTTTGATACATATACCCATGTTTTTCTTTTGCTTTTCTAATTTATACTTTTTTTAAATTTTAGTTTAGTTTAGTTCCTTTTTTTATTTTTATTTTTTAGTATTCATATAGAGTTAAACTTCAAGTTAATCCCATTTCCCCAATGAATGCAACCCCTATAGGTAAACCAATTTTTAATTCGCCTTTATCTTAGGAAAGTTGTCCTTTGACAAAGATGTCAAGATACATCCAGGAAGAATCAAAATAAGCTTCCTCGCCCACACTGAGAATTTATAACCACTCTCCCATCTTTTTCTTCCACCAGTGTTTTGGTGTATTTGTGTTTGTCCTGGTAGTATATAAATCTTATACCTGGGGTTCCTTTTGACGAGGTTCTTGTTTTGTTTGTTTAGCTTATACATATATATTTTTTTCTCTTGTCATATAATTTTATCAGTCTTTTTGTTTGTCTTTTTTTGTTTGTTTACTTCATAAATCTTACCTTGGGGCCCATTTGGGCCGAGCCTTCTCTTTTATCTTTCTTCTTTTTTTCCTGTCTCTTTCACTCTCTCTTTTTTAAATTTTTCTCTCCTTCTTTTTTCTTTCATTTCGGTGGGGACACTTGATTGCTCAGAAACATTCCAGGGTGCACCTTGAGTGCACCACGGTCGATACATCCAGCAACACCCGTTCAGCCATCTCTCACCAAAATGACTAGGAGGAGGAATGCCCAGCAGAAGAGAAATTCAGAGGATAGGCCCTCTGCAACAGAGCTAATGGCTACTGACGTAGACATTATGTCAGAAAGGGAATTCAGGCTAACAATTATCCAGGCAATAGCTAGGTTAGAGAAAGCCATGGATGACAAAACAGAATTGATTAGGGCAGAAATGAAAGCCACCAGGGATGATGTTCAAAATATTCTCAGTGAGTTCCAATCTAATCTAAATTCTCTAAAAGCTAGGGTAACAGAGACAGAAGATAGAATTAGTGACCTGGAGGACAAACAGATAGAGAGAAAGGATGAGGAGGAAGCCTGGAACAAACAGCTTAGAAGCCACGAAAACAGAATCAGGGAAATAAATGGTGCCATGAAACGTTCCAACGTCAGAATTATTGGAATCCCTGAAGGGGGGGGGAGAAAGAAAGAAGTCTAGAAGACATAGTGGAACAAGTTGTCCATGAAAATTTTCCCAATCTCACGAATGGAACGAGCATTCACGTACTAGAGGCAGAACGGTCTCCCGCCAAGATTATAGCTTCTCGAAAGTCCTCAAGACACCTGAAAGTAACAGTGAGGAATTAAAATTGTAGACAGGATCTCTTGAAGGCAGCTAGGACAAAGAAGCTCCTTATGTACAGAGGAAAACCCATCAGAATAATGTCAGACATGTCCACAGATACCTGGCAAGCCAGAAAGGGCTGGCAAGATATATTCAGGGAACTAAATGAGAAGAAAATGCAGCCAAGAATACTTTATCCAGCAAGACTGACATTCAAAATGGATGGAGAGATAAAGAGTTTCGAAGATCAGCAAGGCTTAAAAGAGTATGTGACCACCAAGCTGACACTGCAGGAAATATTAAGGGGGGTTCCATAAAAGAGGGAAAATCCTAAGATATCATTGAAAAGAAATATAGAGACAATCTACAGAAAGAAAGACTTGAAAGGTAACACTGTGTCAATGAAAACGTATCTATCAATAATCACTCTCAATGTGAATGGCCTAAATGCGCTCAAAAAATGACACAGGGCTGCAGATTGGATAAAATGACAGGACCCATCCATATGTTGTCTACAAGAGACACATTTCGAACCTAAGGATAAACCCAGAATGAAAGTGAAGGGATGGAGAAGAATCTTTCATGCCCATGGGCCTCAAAAGAAGGCCGGGGTAATGATTCGCATATCAGATAAATTAGATTTTAAACTGAAGACTGTAGTCAGAGATACAGAAGGACACTACATAATTCCTAAAGGGACTATACACCAAGAAGATCTAACAATTGTAAATATTTATGCCCCCAATATGGGAGCATCCAATTACCTAAGAAAACTATTAATCAAGATAAAGAGTCATATTGATATGAATACATTAATAACAGTAGGAGATCTTAACATGCTTCCCTCAGTAATAGACAGATCATCCAAGCAGAAAATCCACAAAGAAACAAGAGCATTGAATGACACATTGGACCAGATGGACCTCATAGATATATACAGAACATTCCATCCTAACACAACAGAATACTCATTCTTCTCAAGTGCACATGGAACCTTCTCCAGAATAGACCATATACTGGGTCACAAAGCAGGGCTCAAGGGATACCAAAATACTGAAATTATTCCTTGCATATTCTCAGATCACAATGCTTTGAAACTGGAGCTCAACCACAAGGAAAAGTTTGGAAGGAACCCAAGGACCTGGAAGCTAAAGACCACCTTGCTTAAGAATGCTTGGATCAACCAGGAGATCAAAGAACAACTTAAACAATTCATGGACCAATGAGAATGAAGACACTTTGGTCCAAAACCTAAGGGATACAGCAAAGGTGGTCCTAAGGGGGAAACACCTAGCCATCCAAGCTTTCCTCAAAAAAATTGAAAAATCCAGAATACACCATCAGTCTCTGCACCTTAAAGAACTAGAGAATCAACAACAAATTAAACTAACTCCACATACAAGAAGGGAAATAAATAATCAAGATTAGAGCACAGATCAATGAGACAGAAACTAGAGATACAGTAGAACACGTCAATGAAACTAGAAGCTGGTTGTGTGAAAAAATCAATAAGATCAATAAACCACTGGCCACACTAATCCAAAAGAAAAGAGAGAAGGCTCAAATTAATAAAATTATGAACTAAAAGGGAAAGATTACAACTAACACCAAGGAAATAGAAACAATCATCAGAAGTTATTATCAACAGTTATATGCCAATCAGTTAAGCAACCTAGATAAAATGGATGCATTCCTGGAAAAATATAAACTCCCAAAATTGAACCAGGAGGAAATTGACAACCGGAATAGACTGATATCTAGTAATGAGATCGAAGGAGTGATCAAAACCTCCCAAAAAACAAGAGCCCAAGACCTGACAGATTCCCTGGAGAATTCTATCAAACTTTCAAAGAAGAAATAACGCCTATTCTCCTGAAGCTGTTTCCAAAAATTGCAGCAGAAGGAAAACATCCAGATGCATTATGAAACCAACATTACCCTGATACCCAAACCAGGCAAAGAACTCACCAAGAAGGAGAATTTCAGACCAATATCCCAGAGGAATACAGATGCTCAGATTCTCAACAAGATCCTTCCAAACAGGATCCAACAGCACATTAAAAACATCATGCACCATGACCAAGTGATTTTCATCCCTGGGTTACAAGGATGGTTCAACATTCGCAAATCAATCATTGTGATAGAACAAATCAGTAAGAGAAGAGAGAAGAACTGCATGGTCCTCTCAATTGATGCAGAAAAAGCATTTGACAAAATCCAGCATCCGTTCCTGATTAAAACGCTTCAAAGTATAGGGATAGAGGGAACATTCCTGAACTTCATAAAATCTATCTTTGAAGAACCCACAGCAAATATCAACCTCAATGGGAGAAAGCTCACAGCCTTCCCATTGAGATCAGAAACATGACAAGGATGCCCATTCTCACCACTCTTGTTCACCATAGTATTAGAAGTCCTAGCAACAGCAATCAGACAACAAAGAGAAATAAAAAGTATCCAAATTGGCAAGGAAGAAGTCAAACTCTCTCTCTTCGCAGGTGACATGATTCCAAAAACCCAAAAGACTCCATCCCCAAACTACTAGAACTCATATAGCAATTCAGTAACGTGGCAGGATGCAAAATCAATGTACAGAAATCAGTGGCTTTCTTATACACTAACAATGAAAATACAGAAAGGGAAATTAGAGAATCGATTCCATTTACTATAGCACCAAGAACCATAAGATACCTGGGAATTAACCTAACCAAAGAGGTAAAGATCTGTACTCAAGGAACTACAGAACACTCATGAAAGAAATTGAAGAAGACACAAAAAGATGGAAGACCATCCCATGCTCTTGGATCAGAAGAATAAACATTGTTAAAATGTCTATACTGCCTAGAGCAATCTATACTTTTAATGCCATTCTGATCAAAATTCCACAGGTCATTTCAACGAGCTGGAGCAAATAATCCTAAAATTTGAATGGAATCAGAAGGGACCCCGAATAGCTAAGGAAATGATGAAAAACAAAAATAAAAATGGGGGTATCACATTACCTGATTTCAAACTTTACTACAAAGCTGTAATCACGAAGACATCATGGTCTTGGCATAAAAACAGACACATAGACCAGTGGAACAGAGTAGAGAGACTAGATATGGACAGTCTACTGCATGGTCAAATAATCTTCGACAAAGCAGGAAAAAATATACAGTGGAAAAAAGACAGTCTCTTCAATAAATGGTGCTGGGAAAATTGGACAGCTATATGCAGAAGAATGAAAATCAACAATTCTCTTACACCGTACACAAAGATAAACTTGAAGTGAATAAAAGACCTCCGTGTGAAACAGGAATCCATCAAAATCCTAGAGGAGAACATAAGCAGTAACCTCTTTGATATCAGCCACAGCAACTTCTTTCAAGATATGTCACCAAAGGCAAAGGAAACAAAAGCGAAAATGAACTTTTGGGACTTCATCAAGATCAAAAGCTTCTGCACAGCAAAGGAAACAGTCAAAACAAAGAAGCAACCCACGGAATGGGAAAAGATGTTTGCAAATGACAGTACAGACAAAAGGTTGATATCCAGGATCTATAAAAATCTTCTCAAACTCAACACACTAAAAACAGATAATCATATCAAAAAATGGGCAGAAAATATGAACAGACACTTCTCCTATGAAGACATACAAATGGCTATCAGACACATGAAAAAATGTTCATCATCACTAGCCATCAGGGAGATTCAAATTAAAACCCCATTGAGATACCACTTTACACCAGTTAGAATGGCTAAAATTAGCAAGACAGGAAACAACGTGTGTTGGAGAGGATGTGGAGAAAGGGGAACCCTCTTACACTGTTGGTGGGAATGCAAGTTGTTGAAGCCACATTGGAGAACAATATGGAGATTCCTTAAGAAATTAGATATAGAGCTTCTCTATGACCCTGCAATTGTGCTACTGGGTATTTACCCCAAAGATACAGATGTAGTGAAAAGAAGGGCCATCTGTACCCCAATGTTTATAGCAGCAATGGCCACGGTCGCCAAACTGTGGATAGAACAAAGATGCCCTTCAGCGGACGAATGGATAAAGAAGATGTGGTCCATATACACTATGGAGTATTATGCCGCCTTCAGAAAGGATGAATATCCAACTTTTGTAGCAACATGGAGGGGACTGGAAGAGATTATGCTGAGTGAAATAAGTCAAGCAGAGAGAGTCAATTATCATATGGTTTCACTTATTTGCGGAGCATAACAAATAACATGGAGGACATGGGGAGATGGAGAGGAGAAGGGAGTTGAGGGAAATTGGGGGGAGGGGGGGAGATGAACCGTGAGAGACTATGGACTCCGAAAAACAGCCTGAGGGTTTTGAAGGGCAGGGGGGGGATGTTGGGGGAGCCAGGTGGTTGGTATTATGGAGGGCACTCAATGCTTGGAGCACTGGGTGTGGTGTATAACTGAATTCTGTTACGCTGAAAAGAAATAAAAATGAATAGGGGGGAGAGGATGGTGGGGAACTAGGAGGAGGCGATGTTTCAACTTGTTCCCTAAAGTGAGCTGATTACCTACCAGAGAACTCCGATCACCCCTGAAATCAGCCTGAGATCAGATTTCTACCCGTCTGGATCTCTACGGGGCAGAAGACGCCAGTGGGCAGGTAAAGAGGAGTGGGAAAGTAGCACTGGTATCGGAAGATAAACAAAAGGGGGAGGGAGCCACCAGAAGCGACCCATTGGAAAGTAATATCCCAATACGAGAGCTTCCTGCATCTGGGGACCAGCACTAACTTTAAGTCTGGTAGAAAGCACTCAAAAACAGCAAAGGATCACGGGGTGAAATTGTGGGAATTGGAACGGTTAGGGACAGGGGCTGAAGTCCCCCACCGAGGACAGCCACCACTGGCGCTGAGCCAGAGAGAGTGTAGCGGAGAAACCAGGGCTTGGTCCCTGAGCCATTAGGAGACCTCCTAAGGGTGATTGGCGTGGGGGAGGGGATGGGACCCTCTCGCCACAGAAACAGCCTTTTTGCAGTCCCCACAGGTGCGCCGCGCCGTGCTAGCAGAGCCTGAGACACGCTCCACCCCCTCTCCTGAGAAAGGCACGCAGGCGCCAGCCAGGCTCTCTTGGACCTGGAAAGTCTGAGCCCTCCCAGCCGGGGCCAGCGGGAAAATCTCAGGGTGCGATAGCTGCTTGGAACCTCTCTGGCGGTCTGGAGCTGCCCAGACAGCCGCTGCTGTTGTGGTTTTGAGAACAAGCAGGACACACAGGTGTCCCCAGAGACCGCAGCTGGGAACCTGGTCTGCAGCACCCAGAGGGAAACATACTGGGGCTTCTCTCTGGGAGGGTGGTCTGGGTGCAGTTTGCTTTCCTCTAAACCTCCAAGAACCATCAGGAGCTGCCGAGGGGATATAAAACAAATGAACAAACATAAAAACATTCAGAGAACAAAAGCCTGAATGGCAGGTTTCCTCAGAGCCCAACCCCTTCAGGGGGGCAGCAGGACTTAACTCAGGAAACACTGCCTGAAAACCCATGCGGCAGGCCCCTCCCCCAGAAAGCCAACGGCAGGGGGGCGGGGAACAAAACCGAGAAGAGAACAATCATTACTACTTCATAGATACAACTTTTTTTGGGGGTGGGTTCTGCTTTTCTTTTTTTTTTTTCTTTTTTTAATTTCTTTTCAGCGTAACAGAATTCATAGTTTTACACCACATCCAGTGCTCCATGCAATGCGTGCCCTCCATAATACCCATCACCAGGCTCCCCCAACCTCCCACCCCCGCCCCTTCAAAACCCTCAGGTTATTTTTCAGAGTCCTTAGTCTCTCATGGTTCATCTCCCCCACAATTTCCCTCAACACCCTTCTCCTCTCCATCCCATGTCCTCCGTGTTATTCGTTATGCTCACAAATAAGTGAAACCATATGATAATTGACTCTCTCTGCTTGACTTATTTCACTCAGCATAATCTCTTCCAGTCCCGTCCATGTTGCTACAAAAGTTGGGTATTCATCCTTTCTGATGGAGGCATAATACTCCATGGTGTATATGGACCACATCTTCTTTATCCATTCGTCTGTTGAAGGGCATCTTGGTTCTTTCCA
>PISX010035052.1:0-13315 GCA_004024625.1 Mellivora capensis
CAGCAGCTGGGGCCCTTGGTCAATAACACTCTTTGTAACTGGAGGTCAGTGAGACATATTCTCACTGACACCTCAAAGATCCCAATATGCCCCCACAATGGCCTCTTGACTCACCTCTTGACCCCTTGCATCAAGTGTCCCAGCCACAATGGCCTTGCTATTCTCTGAGATCACTAAG
The DNA here is from genome assembly GCA_004024625.1 of Mellivora capensis. Taxonomy (NCBI): domain Eukaryota; kingdom Metazoa; phylum Chordata; class Mammalia; order Carnivora; family Mustelidae; genus Mellivora; species Mellivora capensis. The sequence continues at coordinate 179 of PISX010035052.1, forward strand.
CATATTCCCACTGTAGAGCCTTTGCCCATGTTACCATTCCTAAATGCTCTTCTCTCAGATATCCACATGGTTTATTCCTTCGCTCACTTCAGATTATCAAATATCACTTTCCCATTGAAGCCTGCTCTGGTCACCCTATGTAGAATTTTAACACCCCTCCACTAACCCCCATACACATACACATACTTTCTATATATCTCCTCCACCTTATTTTTTTTCCTTAGCACTTGTCATTATAAAACCTACAATACTCATTTATTTATCTCATTTATTTCCTGGCTCCCCTACTATAATGTAAATTTTATTTTAGTGGGAACATTGATTTTCTCAGTTATTATTGTTTATTCAGCAAGTAGAACAACACATAGAAAATATTGAGCATTCAGTAAATATTTGCTGAATGAAACATTTAACACAGAGAAGAAAAAGATTGAGAAATATTAATCAATTTACTGCTAATGTGCAAATGAGTCATTACAAGAAATCCAGAAGGACATCTTCTTGGCAACATTTAATTCACAGTCCAAATTTCCATGTGTACTTGGAAGGAAGAAACCTCATGACAAATCTACAGTCCAAACGTTTCTCAAATTTAGAATGATTTTCATGAGAAAAAAACAAGGAGGCTTTCAAAAATAAAAATTATGAGACTAAGTAGTCATCATCAAAGGTCACTATAACTAGTTTTGTGACTTCTTTGGGTCAAGAATGAGATGATTTGTGCCTCAAAAATGCTAGTGAAAACAATTGATTTAAACACATCGAACTTTTTAAAATACCCACAGTTCTGGGACGCCTAGGTAGCTCAGTAGTTTAAGTGTCTGACTTCAACTCAGGTCATGATCTTGGGGTCCTGGGATGGAGCCCCACATCAGGCTCTGTGCTCAGCAGGGAGTCTGCTTCTCCCTCTGTCTGCCTCTCTCCCTGTGCTCTCTCTCTCTCAAATAAATAAAGAAAAACCTTAAAAAAAATAAAATACCCACAGTTCTTAATGATAAAAAGAAAAAAATCAAACAAAGGTAACATCAAAAACAAAAACCTTCCCTTTGGGACACAAGTAGGAAAACCAGGACACCAACTTTTTATTGTGGAGATTGGCAATTAAAATACAAAGATTTGTCACTTATCCTAATTTGGGTACAACTAAGTTGCTTTAGTTGATAAGGAAACATGTTCCTTTTCAGAAAACATTCAGCTAATGAATGAAGAAATATAATAATTTATACAATGCATCATAGTGAAATATCTGATTCAATCAAGCAACCTCAGTGAGAGTAGCAGAAGAAATTGATAGGAAACACATCATGCTATCACCCATCTAAATGAAGAGTCAATCATAGCGTCACTAAAGGTAGAACAGACGTTTTTGTGCTTCCTATTGTAATGCAATACAAAACACACAGCACCACCTATGAAGTATTCTGGCCAGGAAAGCAGAACCTGAATCTAATCAAGCTCTAGAGCTAACTTCCTGTTATAGGAAAGATGAACAATAAAGAAACAGGGACAAGTGAGATGACACCACCAGGAAAATCAGACAAACCCAGAAGGTGGAGACAGTCTACAAGACAACTGACTTGGCTTCTGAAACAAGTAAATAGCAAAAATATGATGGGAGATTGTTCTGGATTTTTTTTAACTTAATAACATTAGTCAACAAAATATAATGTGTAGGGCACCTGGGTGGCTCAGTGGATTGAAGCCTCCGCCTTCAGTTCAGGTCGTGATCCTGGTGTCCTGGGATTGAGCCCCTCATCGGGCTCTCTGCTCGGCGGGGAGCCTGCTTCCCTCTCTCTCTCTCTGCCTGCCTCTCTGCCTACTTGTGATCTCTCTCTGTCAGATAAATAAAAAAAATTTAAAAAATATATATAATGCGTAGACTTCTTTCGGGATCCTAATTCAGATGAACCAAAACAAAAATACTTTTCAATAGGCACCTGGCTGGCTCAATCAGTTAGGTGTCCGATTCTTGATTTTGGCTCCAATGGTGATCTCAGGCCCGTGGGATCAAGCCCTTCATTGGGCTCCTCACTCAGTCTTCTGGAGGCTCTCTCTCTCTCTCTCTCTCTCTTTGTCCCTCTGCCCCTCTCCCCTGCTCGCTCTCTCTCCCTCTCAAATAAATAAATAAATATTAAAATAAAATATTTTTGAGACAATTGAAAAAATCTGATTATTGTCTGGTTATCAGAAGTCACCAAAGAATAATAATCATCATTATTAATTAACATCATTAATTATCATTATTAATTAACATTAATTATTAATATCAATAATTAATTAATGACAATATTATTAATGTTGCTGGATGTGAACATGGAATTGTATTTAGGTAAGACTATATCCACATTTTTAGATTTATATTAAAATATGGAAGAATGACACATATTTAATTACATTTAAATGACTTCAGGAAAAGAGGAAAACAGATTAATCCAATGGAGCAAAATCACAATAATTACTGAATATACATAACTAATGTGTGTGGTTTATTTTATTATTCTCTCCATTTTGCATATGTTTGGAAAATGTAATAAAAAATGGGTTATTTAATTCTTTTTTTTAAAGATTTTCTTTATTTGACAGAGAGAGAGATCACAAGTAGGCAGAGAGGCAGGCAGAGAGAGAGGGAAGCAGTCTCCCTGCTGAGCAGAGAATCCCATGTGGGGCTCGATTCCAGGACCCTGAGATCATGACCTAAGCCGAAGGCAGAGGCTTTAACCCACTGAGCCACCCAGGTGCCCCCTTATTTAATTCTAATGAATGATTGTTTATAGTGAATCATAATAATCACAATTAAATCATCCACTTAACTGAATTATGTTACAATAATATCCTAAAATATGTATTCATATAATTAGAGGGAAAATATAGCAGGAAATGGTCTAATCTTTTTTTTTTTTAAAGATTTTATTTATTTGACAGAGATCACAAGTAGGCAGAGAGGCAGGCAGAGAGATAGAGGGAAGCAAGCTCGCTGTTGAGCAGAGAGCCCGATGTGGGGCTCGATCCCAGGACCCTGGGATCATGACCCGAGCCGAAGGCAGAGGCCTTAAGTCACTGAGCCGCCCATAATCTTTCTTTTTTTTTTAAGATTTTTTTAAAATTTATTTGTCAGAGAGAGAGAGTGAGAGAGAGAACACAGGCAGGCAGAGGGAGAAGCAGGGTCCTTGCCAAGCAAGGAGCCCGATGTGGGACTCTATCCCAGGACGCTGGGATCATGACCTGAGCCGAAGGCAGCCGCTTAACCGACTGAGCCACCCAGGTGTCCCAGAAACAGTCTAATCTTAAATCAAATATTTGGAAGGTCTGATATTCATTAATTCAATGTATGTTTATTGAACCCTTATTATGAATCAGCCATAGTTCTAGATGCTAAGAATAAACAAAATTAAGTCCCTTTCCTCTTAGATCTATACACTAGTAAGAGATAGATAGACAAACAAATGATGGTAGTGATCACAAAGCAATAAGTACCACGAAGAAGATAAAGGCAGAAAAGAGGATAGAGGGACAGAACAGCAGTAGTGGAAGACTGCTGAGATAAGAAGTTTAGATTTTATTCAAAATGTAATGAAAAATCATTTAAGAATCTGAAGCAGGAAAATGAAATGATTAAATATTTTTAAAACATATACCTTCCTAGATTTAGAATTTGTGCATCTGAGTTCATAACAATAACAAGCTTGGCCTAAAACTTTCTTTTCTCATTTTGTCCTTGAATGGTTTTGATGTAAGTTATATTAGCATAATTTAATGAGGTAGAGAACATTCCTTCATTTTTTATCCTCTGGAACATTTTGTGTAAGACTAGAATTATCTGCTCCTTGAATAATTTATAAACATTGCCTGTAAAGCTATCTGAACCTGATGTTACTTTATGCACAGATTTATGTTTTAATTTATTTAGTAGCTATATATTTCTTCATGTTTTCTAGTTGCCAAGTTGAATTTGGTAAGTTATATTTTTCTGAAAACATATTTCTTTCAGAGGTTTTTTTTAAGCTTTTGTTTTTATTTATTGGACAGAGAGAGAGCACAAGCAGGGAGAGGGGCAGAACGAGAAGCAGACTCTCCACTGAGCAGGGACCCCAATGCGGGGCTCCATCCTGGGACCCTGAGATCATGCCCTGAGCCAAATACAGACACTTAACCGACTGAGCCACCCAGGCACCCCACTTTCAGTGTTTTAAAATATATTTACATAGCCTTTAGATTTACCTCTTAACCAAAACAACTGTTAATTGTTGGGAAAATATAAACAAAGCTTTGAACACACTGGACAACAGGCAACAAAAACAGTACCCCTGAGAGACAGAAAACAAGATGGACACAGCAATGGACTAGTTTATGCCCCTAGAAGAATTTCCAGGCTGCAGCCCAGGGTGGGAAATCTGAATTGGGGTGTGGAAGACTCCCAGAGCTAGAATATAGAGCGGAGGGCAGAGTTGCTCAATTCACAGACAGAGTACGAGAGATGAGGGAGCAGTCACTGAGGACCCCTAGCATAATGAAAATCAGTATAAACATGCGAGAAAACTACCCCAGGCTGAGGAAAAAATGACCTGAAATTATTAAAAAGAACAGTTTCCACCAGGGCTCAGAATAGTGCCCAGTCCTAACAGCCAGTCAGGAACACCTCATTATTCATGGGGCTTTAGGCAGGACATTCATAAGAATTTTGCTTCCACAGTAGAAAATAGCTAGATCCAGATTAAACACTGCTCCGGTCCTACCTCATGAGCAAGAACCGAAAGAATCAAACAGTGTCCATGGAACCTAACTATATACCAAAATAAAGCTCAAGAATTTTAATAGGAATGCTAATATATTCAAGCATAAAAGAAGCTAAAATTCATAATGTTTGGTATTCAATCAAAATTTACTACGTAGGCAAAGAAACAGGAAAATATGACCAATGGTGAGGGGGGAAATCAGTCAACAAAAGTCAACACAGAATCTATACAGATGGTAGAGTTAGCAGATAAGTGTACAAGAACAATTATTGTAACCATATTCTGTATGTTCAGAAAGAGAAGAGAATGAGCATCCTAAGTAGAGATGCAGAAGATAAAAAATGATATGAATCAATGAAGTAAAAAACTAGTATTTTGCAAAGATCAGTAAAAAACGATAACCCTCTAACCTGGTGATTCTCATTTGAGGTGATTTTGCCTGCCAGGGACATGTGGTAATGTCTGAAGACATTACTGAGTGCCACAATTCAGAATTGCTGGTATCTAGCAGGTGAAGAAAGGCCAGGAATGCGGCTAAACATCCTATAGGAAAGCCCCCACAACTAAATTATCCAGCTCAAAATGTCAATAATGCTCAGGTTGAGGCTGAGCAGAAAAACAGAGAGAGAGAGAGAGAAAACCAACAAATGATCAGTATAAGATATGAGAGAGATGACCCCATTATAAGTTTTACATATATTAAAAGTACAATAACGGGCATCTGAGTGGCTCAGTCGAATTAAGCGTCTGACTCTTGATTTCGGCTCAAGTCATGATCTCAGGGTCATGAGATTGAGCCCCATGTTGGGCTCCATCCTGGGCATGGAGCCTGCTCAAGATTCTCTCTTACCCTCTCCTACTGCTTTTCCCCCCACTAAAACAAACAAACAAACAAAAAAACAAAACAAAAATACAATAAGCTAATGTTACAGATAACTGTATGCAAATAAGTATGAAAATTCAGGGGCGCCTGGGTTGCTCAGTTAGTTGAGCATCTGCCTTCGACTTGGGTCATGATTTCCGGGTCCTGGAATTGGGCCCCATATAGGGCTCTCTGCTCAGCAGAGAGACTGCTTCTCCTTCTCCTCCCCATTCATGTTCTCTCTTGCTATTTCTGTGTCTCTTTCAAATAAATAAAATCTTACCCAAAAAAAAGGAAGAAAAAAAAAGAAAACTCATGCAAACTTGATAGATTTATTGAAAAAACATAAATTACCAAAGCTCACTCAAGAAGAAATAGATTACTGGGCACCTGGGTGGCTCAGTGGGTTAAGCCTCTGCCTTCGGCTCAGGTCATGATCTCAGGGTTCTGGGATGGAGCCCCACATCCCACTCTCTGCTCAGCAGGGAGTCTGCTTCCCTCTCTCTCTGCCTGCTTCTCTGCCTACTTGTGATTTCTCTCTCTGTCAAATAAATAAATAAAATCTTTTTAAAAAAAAAGACGAAATAGATTACTAAATCACCATATATCTATTAGAGGATATGAATTTGTACATTAGAAAATGTAAGCACAAGAAAAACTTCAAAATCAGATGGCTTTCTGGATAAATTCTACCAAACATTTGAAGAATAAATAATATTAATTCTACAAAAATATTTCTCAGGGCACCTGTGTGGCTCAGTGGGTTAAGCCTCTGCCTTCAGCTCAGGTCATGATCCCAGGGTCCTGGGATCGAGCCCCGCATCGGGCTCTCTGCTCAGCGGGGAGTCGGCTTCCCCCTCTCTCTCTGCTTGCTGTTCTGCCTACTCTCTCTGTCAAATAAATAAATAAAATCTTTAAAAAAATATATTTCTCAAAAACTGAAGCAGAGCAACTACATCCTAAATCATCCTATAAGACCACCACTAACCCAAATCAATGAATTATTTTAAAACAACAACAACAACAACAACAACATGTATTGGTCCTTGAGAAAAGACTCATATAAAAGATATCTATGAACCTATAACTAACATTTACTTAATGATAAAGATTAAATCCTTTCCCACTAAGATGAGGATAAGGCAAAGATGTCCACTATTCAATGTCTATTCAACATTGTATTGGAAGATATAGTCAGTGCAGTAAGGGAAGAAAAAGAGCCAGACTGCCATTCCCACCCAGCAGAAATTAGGAGCCTCCCACTATGTGCCTAGAGAGGCTGAGTAAGGAATCTTGGCTTCTACCATCTGGTAGTAACAAGTTGACTTCTCCTTCCTTCCCTAGTCAGACCAGTGCCAGAAGAAGCCAATTAGAGCAGAAGGTCTCTATGTCTCATAACATAATACCTAAAATATCTTTGTTTTAACTGAAAAATCATTTTCATATCTAGGGCCAGAAATATCTCAAACTAAATGAAAAAACACAATCAACAGATGCCAATACCGAGATGACAGAAGTAATAGAATTATCTGGTGAAGATTTTAAAGTACATATGATGAAAACTTAAATGAGCAATTATGAACAGACTCAAAACAACTGAAGAAAATGGAAAGTCACGGTAAAGAAATAAAGAATCAAATGGAAATTTCAGAACAACCAAAATAAAGAATTCACTGGAAGGACTCAATAGCAGAATGGAGGAGATAGAGGAAATAGTGAACTAGAGCTTAGAGCAATAGAAATTAACCAGTCTATAACAGCAGAGAGAAACAGAATGGAAAAGAAGAACAGAGCTTAAGGGACCTGTGGAAATAAAACAAAAATTGAACATTTATATCATAGAATCCTGAATGAGAGGAGAAAGAAGACAAACATAGAAAAGCATTCAGACAAATGAGGTGAAAATTATCGGAATTTGGAAAAAAAATTAACCTATAGACTCAAGAAATTGAAATGTCAACCTAGAAAAACAAATTAGCCAGTTATTTTATTAGCAAAATGAGTTTATTTGGAAATAGCTGAGGAACTGCCATTTGAGACCAGCACACATTGGAAAAAACATAGAGTGTGAAGAGACAAAGGGAAAGTCAACTTATATTGGCTTTTAGGAGGAAATTGAGGAGAGTTGTTTTGAACAAAAGTTCATTGAGAAGAACATGAGTTTGAGGTCCTGGTGATTTCCCATTGACTGTAAGGAGAGATAGTGCGTTGTTGCTGAGTCAAGGAGGGATCTTCCTTCTTCCTGCTAGTTATGTAGGCTGCAGACAGTGTATATGTGTGAGAGCTGCCCCTTCGGGGTTTCCCAGTTTCATAATAGATGAAATTTCCTTTACTTATTTTCACATTTCCCCCCTTTGACCAAGATCTGTTCTTAAAAGTTGCGCTGATCAAGAGTTGGATTTTTCACATTTAGGGATTTTTGTCCCTCGGTGACAGAAAGGACATGTCCTGTTTGTCATGTCCCATGTTGCAGAGAAAGTGCACAGAATGGAAATGTTGAGGCTACATTTGAGTAACAGGAAAGGGTAGCAAGGGGACTTCTCAGGCATTGTCCCCCTAAGTTCTGTATCTTTTAAGGTTCTAAGCATTGGAGATCACCTCAAAGCACTTGAGTTGCCTTTCCACTTTGTTGGTAGTGTCCTGTGAAGCACAAAATTTTAAATTTTGAAAATGTCCAATTTATCTAATTTTGATGCTATCACTTGTCGTTTTGAAGTCATTTCTAAGAAAACATTGTTTAACATGAAGTCACGAATATTTACTCCTATGTTTTCTCTTAAGAGTTTTATATTTTAGCTTTCACATTTGGGTTTATGATCCGTTTTGAATTAATTTTATGTATGGCATGAGGTAGGAGTTCAACATCATTCTTTTTCATGTGGCTTTCTGACTATGCCATTGCCATTTGTTGTAAAGACTATTCTTTCCCCCATTGTAGTGCCCTGGCACTTTTTTTTTTAAATGCAGATTCCATGCCTAGGGCAGAGCCCAGTGCGGGGATTGAAGTCATGACCTTGAGATCAAGACCTGAGCTGAGATGGAGTGAGACGCTTCACCAGCTAAGCCACCCAACTGCCCCATGTCTCGACACTCTTACTGAAAATCAATGGACCATAAATGTTAGGGTTTATTTCTGGATTCTTAATTCTGTCCCACTGAACTATAAGTCTATCCTTATGCCAGAATCACACTGTCCTGTTTACGGTAGCTTTGTAATAAGTTTTCAAACCAGGAAATAGAAGTTTTCCAACTTTTTCTTCTTTCTCAAGATTGTTTTGACTATGCTGGGTCTGTTGTAATTCTATATGAATTTTAGGATCAATTTTTAAATTTCTGAATGCATAGCAATTGGCATTTGAATAGTCACTGCATTGAATCTGCAGATAAGTTTGAGCAGTATTGCCATCCTAGAAATTTTTCAAAGATTATATTTATTGATTCAGAGAGAGAGAATGAGCAGGGAGGGCAGAGGGAGAGGGAGAAGTAGGCTCCCAGCTGAGTAGGGAGCCCAACACTGGGCCCCATCTCAGGACCCGGTGAAGTTTTCTTATAATGTCTTTTGGTATCAAGTCATACAGAAGTTACAGAATGAGTTGAGAGTCTCCTCTTCTTTTTTGGGGAGAAAATTTGTGAAAACATTGGTGTTAGTTATTCTTTCTATGTCTGTTAGGTTTTACTAGTGAAACCATCTTGACCTGGCTTTTACTAATTCAATCGATTTACTTGTTCTGTTCAGATTTTGTATTCTCTCTTATGTCAGTTTTAGTAGTATATGTCTTTCTAGGAATTCCCCCTTCATTTAGGCGATCTAATTCGTTGTCATACTGTTCATAGAATTCCTCTATACTCCTTTTTATTCCTAAAAAATCAATAGTAATAATGTTTCTTTGATTTCTGAAATTAATATTTGAGTCTTTGCTCTTTTTTCTTATTCAGTAGCTAAAAGATTTTTAATTTTATCATTCTTTTAAAAAGCAAAAACAGCTTTTCTTTCACTGACTTTCTTCATTGTGTTTCTATTCTCTATTTCATTTATTTCCACTCAAATTTTTATTATTTCCTTCCATGTGCCTACTTTGAATTTAGTTTGCTCTTATTTTCATGTTTCTTAAAATAGAACATTAGCTTATTGATTTAAAATCTTTTAAAAAAACTTTTAAGAAGGTCCCTTTGACCCTCCCCCATAACTCACTCTCTCTCTCTCATTCTTTCTTTCTCTCTCTCAAAATAAATAAATCTTTTTTCAAAAAGTGCAGTGCCTGGGTGGCTCAGTTGATTAAGTGACTGCCTTCAGCTCAGGTCAAGATCCTGGAGTTCTGGGATGGAGCCAGCATCGGGATCCTTCTCCCTTTGACCCTTCCCCTTTTCATACTCTTATTCTCTCTCTCTCTCAAATAAATAATTAATCTTAAAAAAAAAAACTTCTATTGTGATAAAAAACACCTTAAATTTACCCTCTTAACCATCTTTAAGTCTACAGTTCAGTAATGTTAAGTATATTTAAAATGTTGTGCTACAGATCTCTGAACTTTCACGTCTTACAATACTGAAAACATCTACCCGCTAAACACTAATAAATACCGTTCCCCAGGCCTTGGTAATCACCTTTATACTTTCTATTTCTGTGATTTTGACTATTTTAGATACTTCAGATGAGTGGAATCACACAGTATCTGTCCTTTTGCAACTGGATCATTTCACTTAGCTTTATGTTCTCAAGGTTCATGTGTATTATAGCATACGACAGGATTTCCATCTTTTTTAAAGCTGCCTAATATTCCAATGTTTAGGCCACATTTTCTTTACCCATTCGTCCACTGATGGTTGTTTCTACCTCTTGACTATTGTGAATAATGCTGCAATGAGCATTAGTATGCAAATACCTTGCTGAAAGTCTACTTTAAATTCTTTTGCATATATAGTCAGAAGTTGGATGACTAAATGTTATGGTAATTCTATTTTTAATTTTCTGAGGATTTCCCATACTGTGGCAATATTATATTCCTATCACCAATGCACAGGTTTCTAATTTCTTCACATCCTTACCAACATTTTTTGTTTCCATTATCGTAATAGTGGCCATCCTAATGGATATGAGGTGATATCTCAATGTGATCTTGAGTTGCATTTTTCTAACAATTAATGACATTGAGCATCTTTTCATGTGATTATTGACCATGTGTATGTCTTCTTTGGAGAAATGTCTATTCAAGCCCTTTGTCCATTTTTAATGTGGTTATTTGTTTTTGTTGTTGTTGTATTTTAATTGTAGAGTTTGTTCTATATTTTGGATTTTAATCCCTTATCTGATATGTGTAATTGGCAATGTTTTTTCCTCTATTTTATATTTTTTCTACTCAGTGATCTACCCAGTAGCAATGAGCACACTTAGCCCCCCAATATGTGATCTTAAAATATCATTTTCTCTTAAAAGAAGTCAAAACTTCTTAAAGAAATTATTAATTCCAGGACTTGGGCAAGAAATATACAAAAAAATCCTAGTGTATCTTGTCATAGCAAGTAAGCTATCAAAGAGTATAGGAGTATTATCAAAAAGACAAAAGATCAACTTGAAGAAACTTCCATCAAACACAGATGGACAGGATGAACATTAGTAAGGATAAAAAGAGTAAAATATTTTAATGGTCCAAGAATAAGGAAATTTATCTCTCTGGAAAAAATACACTAATTTAGGAAGAATGATGAAAACCATATTTTATATTCTTAAATAGGTTGACATGGTTTCAGGGATTCTAAAGTAATTACTTTCACCTAATCTAAAGTGCAAGTTAAGGGGTGCTTGGGTGGCTCAGCCAGTTAAGTGTCTGACTCTTGGTCTCAGCTCAGGTCTTGATCTCAGGGTCATGAACTCAAGCCCTGACTTCACACCCAGTGTGAAGCCCTACTTAAAAAAACAAACAAGGGGGGTCATGAACTCAAGCCCTGACTTCACACCCAGTGTGAAGCCCTACTTAAAAAAACAAACAAGGGGGGCACCTGGGTGGCTCAGTGGGTTAAGCCTCTGCCTTCGGCTCAGGTCATGATCTCAGGGTCCTGGGATGGAGCCCTACATCAGGATCTCTGCTCAGCAGGGAGCCTGCTTCCCCCTCTCTCTCTGCCAGCCTCTCTGCCTACTTGTGATCATTCTCTCTCTCTGTCAAATAAATAAATAAAAATATTAAAAAAACAAAAAAAACAAGGGCACCTGAGTGGCTCAGTGGGTTAAGCCTCTGCCTTCGGCTCAGGTCATGGTCTCAGGATCATGGATCGAGGCCCACATCAGCTCTCTGCTCAGCGGGGAGCCTGCTTCCTCCCCTCTCTCTCTCTGCCTGCCTCTCTGCCTGCTTGTGATCTCTATTTGTCAAATAAATAAATAAAATCTTTAAAAAAAATTAAAAAATTTAAAAACAAAAAATAAATAAAGTGCAAGTTAAATATGTGAGTTCCTAATAATGCTTTAAGAATTTGGTTACCTTTGAAGGATGATAGGGAATTAACTTATTATTTTTTAAACTGTTTTTTTTTTCTTAAAGAAAAAAATCAAGCATTTCTCCTGACTTTCCTATAATAAATGATATACTGGATATTGCTGAGTGCATCTACATAAGTATTTTAAAAATTCACTCTGTCCTTTGTGTTGCCTATGAATTGAGATTAAGATCTATGAGCTTGGTCATATTTGAAATGGTCAGGCTTGAAATTTTGGGTCAAAGGGGGAACACTATCAGGATAAAGATCCAATTTCTTCAACAAATACAATGCACAAGTAAAAGATGATGATAGAGAACGATCATTAGATTAAAAGAGGCTTAAATAACATTTTTTTAAAAGATTTTACTTTTAAGTAATCTCTGCACCTAATGTGGAGCTTGAACTTACAATCCCAAGATCAAGATTCACAAGCTCTACCATCAGGCTCAGTAACATATTAAAAAAAAAAAACAAAAAACCAGAACTAAACTTTTTTTGTTTAAGGATACACATGGGGTGGGAAAATTGTAAAGTGAAGCAAGGACATGATTTTTATATTACTTAAATAAATCTCTGTCTTCCTGCCAAAGGGACAGAGCATGTGGTAGGGTAGTGGGTGGCTGGTCAACTTTTATCCCTTGACCTGTGTGGTAGTTACAAGTGTTTGCTTTATAATTATTTTTTTATTTTATATATATTTTAGGTGGCTTATGTACCTTTGCCATATCTTAAAATGAAAATTTAAAAAAACAAGTCAGGACAGTGATTAATTTTGAAGGCAGGGTTTAAAGAGGGCACGAAGATTCCGAGAACATGGTGGCACTCTCTTTTGGATCCAAGTAGTAGTTACATGGGTGTGTGTAAAAATGTGTCAAAATAAACATCCATGATTTGTTCACTCTTCTAGATGTATGTTTTACTTCGATAATAAAAGTTATTTTAAAAAATAAAAGGAAGAAAGCATAAGAGTCTTCCTTAGCCACTACGTAATTTACCCTTCATTTTTTATTTTAGGAAATGTTGCCTTTTGGTCTCATCTGTGTCATGGGAGAAATACATAATTTCATACTC
>PISX010035053.1:0-13334 GCA_004024625.1 Mellivora capensis
AAATCTGACACTGACTCGCCTGACTCTGCCCTTCGCTCCACTTCCGTGTCTGAAGACGCTGCGCGTGCGCATCGTGTGACGAGACCAGGCCGTGGACGGTGGCCTGGACTGGACAGAAGGGGCGTGACTGACGTGAGGGCGGACTCTGGACCTCCGCCTCGCCTCCGGACGTTTCCTGCCTTTTCAAGCCCAAAGTACTTTGGTGTCTCGTGAACCGAAGAGTCTCCTGGCTATTTTAAATTAATGTTTCAGACAATGTGCGATTAGAATTGTGATTTCTATTAGAAACTGAGATGTTTTCCTGTTAAATTGAAACCGGTTTAAGTAAAAGCTCAGCAGGCGGTGTTGGGGAATACAGTTTTTTTTAAAAATCGTCTCACAACCCAGCAATCCTCTCCACAAAAGTAGTAAAGAAAGAAAACAGTTTCATTAGCAAATAAGCATTAAACCAGAATGTGATGTGCATCAGAGGCAGTCTTGAGAGACTGCAAAAATGAATCTCACCCTGTGAGAGAAGACAAGGCGATAGGACCGATTACATATGTGTTCTCAAGAAAGATCACAAGTCCTCGTGAAGACACGACAGCAACACTTGTCATACATGGTTCTTCCTAACATCCCCAGGTAAGCTGGGTGGCCGTTTGTGCTAGCTAATTGGCTTTAACCAAGGGGAAAACAAACTTATCCTTATGACAGGAGAGAGTTTTGCCACTAGGAACAAGGCAACTGCTGAGTTAGGTACCTATCCTTCCACAAGAATTCGGAAATACAGAAATATCCCTTTTTATGTTTACATTTCAAAGAGATGGCTCCCAGATCCTTGAGCAAACATTCCTAAGTTACAATGTGGGCAAGAGCCTGATTTAGCTTTTCAAAGACGTACAAACATTTCAAACAGGAAGACAAAGAACTTACAAGTTTTCTAAGGGAAATGATCTAGAAAAAGGGAGAGAGGCCTCTGCTTTTTCTTCCCCCAAGAGGGAAGAAAAGAAAAATATTCTCACATTTTTAAATGTGAAATGAAAAATGTTCTCACATTTTTAGTTTACATTTTTTTATAACAGAAGCAACATGCATTCATTTCATTAAAGCATTATTGTTTTTTTACATCCGTGATGTGCTCACATCTCAGGAACTGTGCTGGGAACCTCACATATCTTTTGTGAGTTAATTCTTGTAATACCCTGGGAGTTGGGTTTTAGATAACCATTTTCCTCAGGAGGATTAAGGTGCAGGGCTTTCCCTTTCTGGGGGCAGGTTCCCTGTGTCTCTTCTGTTTCCTTATGACTGATCGTTAAAATGGTCTTCATGTGACAGTAACTCAATATACACAGAAGAAAAAAAAGCAAAGGAGTGGCGGGGTTAGTGGGAGGGATTTTCTGATGACTTGCTCATTTGTAGTCATTCTTTTTTAACATGTGGAGTGACCAGCAGGCCCCCGGAGTTGGAGACATTGTGCTTGGCAGAATTCCCTACCCATAGGTTGTAACCAAAAGAGCAAATTTTCACTTACCAAATTTTATCTTGTTTTTCTTTTAGAGAGATATCAAGAGAGGGAACACAAGCATGGGGGAGCTTCTTCCTAGAAGCAGGCTGACCACTGATCAGGGAGACCAATGGCTGGCTAGTACAGCCAGGCTCCCGAGTAAAATTTTTAAATAAAAAACATGGTTTCTAATTATCTTCAGTGTGATTGTAAAGTGAATTTGAAATTACGTTATATTTAGAAATTACGACTTAATCATATTGTGATGCCAACAGCGTTTATCTCAAATGCATTTGAGTATAATTCATCTCACGTGTGGAACGATAAAAGTATAAAAACAGCGATGCAATTTAATCTTTTTAAAAAGTTATTGCTTTTTTAAAAGCAATAAATTATCACACGCCTTAGTCCTCCAAGTCCCACACCTCAGGTCTTGTCCCTGGGAAAGTCTCCGGAACACGAAAGGGTTGAGTCGCCGACTTAGGAGGTGAATGGAGAGTAGAAGCGGAAATGATGTTCTGGGTGCCCTGATGAGATCGCACATTCCGCCCAGGCCGAATTTGCGTTTGACATTCTAGTACGCACCGCCTAGGCATATTCCAGTTTTTGTTTCATTAAGTTGCAACAGTGTTCCAGATTTCGGTCTCAGATCCCAGATCTCAGCTTCTCCGGCGGGACTTGCGGATTTTGGCTTGAATCATTTTCAGCTGTGAAGAGGGGAACATCTTACTCTCCAACAGAAGTGGCGCTCCTAAAACTCTCAGCTTTTACCTTAAAACTGAAACATTAACTTGAAACAGAAAGCAGTGCTGCTGCCCAGGAGAAGAAACAGGACTCAAGTACCGCTAAACCCTAAAAACCTGGGAGCTACTCCCAGGTCCCGCCCCCGCGCCAGCATCCATCCGGGCCTCTCCCCGAACAATGCCTCGTCTCTATGGTTACCGCCAGCCCCTGAGGCCCCTTCTTCCAGCCCCTGAGGCCCCTTCTTCCGCCCCCCGCGGTCCTTACGCAGGCCTGGCTTTGCTCTGCGGCCCGCCCAGGCCCCGCCTCTTCCCTTTGCGCGCGCGCAGTTGTCTGCAGACCCGGAAGCGGGTTTCGTGGAGCCGAGGCCAGTCTGTGGAGTGTGAGTTTCGTCTTTATTGTTTAAACCTGCGCCTCGCAGTCCCCCCCTCCTCTACCCCCGGGGTATGGGGGCCGCTAAAATCCCCGAACCACCCCTTTCAGCTCCCCCCAAATTCAGACGCTTCCGTGGGAGGCTGGGGGCTTCCTTTTGGGATTGAAATCCGCGAGGTGGGTCCGCGCCGTTCTCGGCCCCTAGGGGGCAGCGCCGGCCGCCCCTCGGGAGAGGCCGGTCCTCACCTGGGCCGGGAGGTTCGGAGAACTCAGCCCTCCCCGGAGACGCTCGCACTGCCCCTCACCTCGCGTCCCTCTCCGCCGGCTCCTCCGCTCCCCGGGCCTTCCCCCGTCAGTCCCCGCCATTCCTCACTGTTGGGAGGTGACTAAAAAGGCCCTGTCTTGAGACAGTGCACCCCGCCCCGGATAATGTGCGCTCGTGGGAGGTGGGCATCTTATCCCAGCCCCCTCCTGGGTAAGAGGAACGCGGAGGAGCAGAGGGCCTCTCCACCTTACAAGCACCTTTCCCATCACTTTACTAGCAAAACGAGATGATTCGGGAAGAAGCAGAGGAATTGTGGTTTGGGACATGCATGGCGTGCATAGTCTAGTCGGGAAAGGAAAGGAAGGTCAGCTTTTATTTTTAGGAAATTGGGGAGGGTTGCTTTAAACAAAAGTTCTTTGGAGAAGAACCAGAGTTGGAGGTGGGGCGGTTTGTCAGCGGCGGCACGTGCTGGTTAGTGCATTTGTGCTGGGGCAGGAGGCATCTTCCCTTTCTTTTTTTTTTTCTTACAAGGAAATTCTTGTAAAAAAAAAAATACCCTCCCGTGTTAAAAATAACTCTTTTTTTAAAAAGATTTTTTATTTATTTTTTATTTGACAGACAGAGATCACAGTTAGGCAGAGAGGCAGGCAGAGAGAGAGGAAGAAAAGCAGGCTCCCCGCGGAGCAGAAAGCCTGATGCAGGGCTTGATCCCAGGACTCCAGGATCATGACCTGAGCTGAAGGCAGAGGCTTAACCCACTGAGCCAGCCAGGCGCCCCCAAAATAACTCTTATCTCCCCTTTTCCTCCTGGTAAAGAAGGCTGTAGGGAGTGGTACTTGCCTGAGAGCTCCCACTTCGGGGTAATGCCTACTCCGTTTTAAATGAGATTTCCTTATTTATTTTCACAAGACCCACTGAGAGAATTATAGAAAAATGAACAGATGGCAAAGTAGCAGCAGTGGGAGAAAAGAAGACTGAGAAATTTAGATTAGAAGGAAATCTCCAGGGAGATCATGGAAAACAAAATGTGGAGAGGGCCCCCCCTTTTTTGAGAGGAGCTCTTGATGGGCGGGTGGGGGGGCTCCGGTAACAAAGGGGAAGCCACTTCACAGGCAGTAAAGGGAGAGGTTAAAAGGATTGGAATTGTGGCAGGGGCGACTGGGTGCCCAGTGGGTTAAACATCAAACTCTCTTGGTATCTCAAGTCATGATCTCAGTGTCGTGGGGTGGGGCCCCAAGTCAGGCTCTGGGTTTAGTTGGGAGTCTGCTCAGGATTCTCCCTCTCCCTCTGCATCCCCCATCCTATGAGCTCGCTCTCTCTCTAAAATAAATAAATAAATCTTTTCAAAAAGGAGTTGAAGTCATGGCCTGCATGTTCCTTTTAGCCCCTGCCCCTTCCAGATCTGGGCGCTGGCGACAGCAGGGCCCAGGGGCGAGCAGAGCCAGAAGGTGGGAGGTGTGCTGGGCTGTGAGTGTGCTGCACCCAGCGTCACGCGGGACTGCTGAGGCATTTTGCAGATAAAGCTCCGGTGGTGTCCCTCCCAGAGATGCCCCCTCCAGTGGTCAGGGGGGGATAGGGCTCAGCCTCAGTACCACTTAAAGTGCCCCAGGTGCTTCTGGTGTGGATCCCGCATCACCGAGGCTCTGGGTCCTCCATCTCAGAGGCTAACAGCAGCCCCTGACCCAGGGAGAGGGGAGGGGGCCCTGCTCTGCGTGGGGTGTGATCAGGGCAGGTCTGTGACTTGGAGGGGAGTGTCGGGTCCAGCCCAGATCCCCACTGCTGCCGTGTGTTGTGGGGGGGCTTCACCTGGGCGGGAGCCAGTTCTGAAGAAAGGGGTGGGGACACTCGCTGGTTGGTGTCTGGAGGAAGTCCCTGTCCCTGTGCCCCTCCTGCCTCCCCGTGGCAGTGGGCAGCAGAGGACTGTCATTTCCACACGGAGAGGGCTTCCTGTGTGACGTTGCGGTACAGGAAGGACGTCAATTGATTCTAAGCATTCATCTGCAGCTTCTTGACCCCTAGGACTGAATTCTCAAGGCTGATCTTGTCTGAGGAGCAGCAGTGTGGACGAGGAGGAAGTGGAAAGGAAGGAGTCACGAATGGCTGGCTGTCAGGTACAGTCCTATTCCGGGCTGACTTTCTGTCTCTCATTCCTGCTGTGCCCTGGAAGGACTCGCTCACCTTCTCTGACCCTGAGGTGTCCTGCCCGAGTCATGTCTGTGCACACTCCCCCAGGCCTGCCCTCAGTCCGTCTCCCTCCACTCAGATTCCATCTCCTTGTGCCCCAGTGACGTGGAGCCTGTGAGGGGGCCCCTTTGTGTCCTGGAGAGCTGACTCCTTATTTCAGTACGTTTGAGCGTGTATATGTGTGTGTGTGTGCATGTGTAGATGCGCAAGCCCCTAGATTTTGAAAAGACATTATCATTATTTCATAAATAAGTCATTAATTGTTGAAGTGAAATCTTAAGCATTTTCCACAGCTGTACATTTTTCCTACACTAACACGAGTTAAACACTATAAGAAGAGTGACATGTGTGCATGTATAATGACCTTATACGTGCATCTCCACGTTGTTGGCCTTGAACTTGTTTCAGATTGTCTCAGGGAGCCCTCTGTCAGTCTACTCTTGATGCTGTCTGGTGATATGTTTACTTGTTTAGGTTCAGTTCCAAAGCCTAAACATCTGGATTCAGGAGCTTATTCTGCCTTTTCTTAGCATTTGACCTTGGGCGGGTTTTGGGGAATGTGTGTGACATGGGTGTCTCCTCAGGAAGGCGGGAACAGATCTGTCTTCAGTGAATGATGTTGTTCCAGTTTGTGCGTGTAAAGCATTTAGCACAATGCCTGCCACATGGGAAGCACTCAAGAGCTTCTGTTCTTTGCTGTTGCTATCATGATCCCAGTTTTTAGATTCTGGCCTTTCTCCAAAGTCATTGTGGACATTGTCCTCTCTGAAGATAGCACTTGTGCTCTAGTTCATCTGGATATTGAGTATCACTCAGTGTGTAAAACACGATAAATAACACTTCTTTTTTTTTAATTAACATATATTATCTGCCCCAGGGGTACAGGTCTGTGAATCATCAGGCTTACATACTTCACAGCACTCACCCTAGCACACACAGCTCCCCAATGTCTATAACCTAAATAACACTTCTTGTAGGTAGCCCTGTATTGATTGTCTATTTTTTTTTAAGTTTTTTTTTTTTTCTTAGTAATCTCTACAACCCAGTGTGGGGCTCCAACAACCCCAAGATTAAGATTCACATGCTCCTCCAGCTGAACCAGCCAGGCACCCCTGATTTCCTATTTTTATATTTCTTCTATTGTCCACAGAAATGGGGAAAAAAAAAAAAGCCATCCTGATCGAGAGGCCATCCTATCCTCTAATGGAAAAGTATAATAAGCCAAAATAAGGGACACAGAACTTGTTCGGAAGTATCTTCCGTGGATCTGGAAGAACACCCACTTCGTTGGAATCCATCCCTATGCATGTCTTCTCTTCTCATTTTATGTGAAGGTAAACCTCCCCTCCCCCCCAGCTCCTTGGTGAGATGTTTGTGTTCTCTTTTCAGGGATGGTTGACCTTCAGGGATGTGGCCATCGAATTCTCTCGGGAAGAGTGGGAGTGCCTGGACCCTGCCCAGAGGGCCTTGTACAGGGATGTGATGGTGGAGAACTACCAGAACCTGGTCTCCCTGGGTAAGGAAAACATCCCTCCAAAAGTCGGGGTCTGTCCTTGGCTATCTTTGTATTTTCCCTCGTTTGCCTCCTGGGAGCCCCTGCCCTGCTTGACTGAGATCGAAGCCCTGTTGACTCAGAAATGAACAGGGCTTCTGGACTTTTCATTTACACTTTCTTCTGATGATCCACGCACTTCATCAGGCATGGTACCAGAGCTCAAGTGTGCATAAAGCCTTAGGAAAAACAAAATATCCAGTTCTATTTTTCTACCCTGTGCTCTTGATTCCCTAGTTCTCAGAAGACAGCGAGATATTCACATAAACTGTGCTCTAACTCAGAGCAGGCAGTGGGCGGATGAATTTTTGAACCCGTTTTCCAGCTTTACTGACAAAATTATATTTAACGTGTACCCCATCGGTCCGTACTGCGTACGTACCAACTCCGTACGAAACCCACCCAAGTACGTACGAACGTACCCCATTCAAATCATCAAAACGATGATTTGAAATACACATACATCGTGAAAGGATTTCCGTAGTCAAGTTAATTAATACCTATTACTTCACTTGTTTTCTGTCTTTCTTTGCTCCTTTAGTAAGTACACCTAAGCTCTATTCTCTGAGCAGTTTCCAATTATACAATATTATCAGCTGTAGTCGCCATGTTGTGCATTAGTTCCTCAGACTTATTCACCACGTAGCTGAAACTCTCCCCTTTTACCAGTGTTTCACCATTTCCCCTCTGCCTCGCCCTCAGCAGCCACCCGTCCTCCTTTGTGTCTAAACATGGTTTCTCCCGCTGTCATCACACCCCCCCATGTTAAATGTCTCCCGTTTTTGCCCGACATCCATACCATAATTCCTAGAGTTAAGAATGGGACAGTGATGCTATTTGCCTCGTCATTTCCTTCTTTTTTTTCCAAGGTGGGAATTCTAACTGCCCTAGTACACGTATCTTCCCACAGATTGGCAAGTTCAGCCCCTTGTCCCACTTGCTCTTTCCCTCCTGCCGTCCGCTGCTGACCTTCCTTCTGGCCTTTCCTTACATGGTACCTCGACTGGGATGGACTGCACTGTCGCTTATTAGCATATTAATTTTGTACTCTTGAACAACCTCATTCCCACAGGAGCTCCTCACCAGCCACACTGCTCTCACTGTAAGGAGCGGTCCTGGTTTATCCACTGTATCACTGTTCCCGGACACTACGGAAATCCATAAGTGCAGGGGGTGATGAGGTACTCAGCATGGCTGAGTAATACTGTTGGCAACACAGCACAGCTCTGGTGTCTCCATCGAAGTGTTAATTTCGGAGCTCCTGATCTTGGCTGTGACATGTAGGCAGTCGTGCGTAAGAACCCATTGTCTGAACCCACAGGCCCAGGTCAATCGTATTGCTCTAACTTACTTCTCTATAAATGGGGGTTAGAAACACAAACCCCATGTGCCTACTGGCCCTGTTTAAATAACAGTGAAAATTTGAGGGCTTCTGGGTGGCTCAGTCAGTTAAGCATCCAACTCTTGATTTTGGCTCAGGCATTGATCTCAAGGTGATGAATTCAAGCCCTGCACTGGGCTCCACGTTGGGCATGGAGCCTGCTTTAAAAAAAAAATAATAATAATGATAATTTACTTAAAAGCCTTTTTTTTTTAAGGTTTTATTTATTTATTTATTTGAGAGAGAGCGCATGCACACAAGTGGCAGGAGGGGCAAAGGGAGAGGGAGAAGCAGACTCCCCACAGGGAGCCTCACAAAGACGTGGGGCTCTATCCAAGGATCCCGGGATCATGACCTGAGCCGAAGACAGACACTTAACTGACTGAGCCCGGGTGCCCCTTATTTCAAGGCTTTTAACCCTGTTAGCACCACTAGAAGGTTTAGAATATTACACGTTTTGTAGTAAAGTCCCAGAAATTCTTCCATTTAATAAGATACAGCAACCTTCCATCATGATTTTAATCAGTTGGCCTTTTGCTTATGTCTTGGCTCAGCCTGCCATCCCAAGTACCATAAACCAGGTGGCTTATGTGACAGAAATTTATTTCTCACAGTGCTGGAGGCTGGCAAGTCCAAAATCTTGGTGCTGATTAGTTCAGTTCCTGATACGTGGGCTCTCTCTGGTTTAGAACACAGTATTCTTGCTTGTTTGTGCGTGAGGGCAAGAGTGAGAGGCAGCAAGTACTCAGACCTCTTCTTCTGGCACCTCTAATTCCGTTCCTGGTTCTCCACCCTCGTGACCTGCCCAAGACCCCCTCCTCCGACAGCATCATACTGGGATGGACACAGACTTTCAGACCATGCAGCCTGCCTTACATTTTGTAGGTTTTTATTCTGCAATTTTGTTCAGACAGTGTTTGACCTGGCCTTAGTTAAGAAGGTTTTCACACACAAGCTCTTTATTACACATACTTTGTGGCCAATGACCTAGAAAATTAAAGAACATTTTGTAGATAGGGAATTGCTCTGTTGCTTGGCTGTTATACAAAATCACAGTTGTGATTTATGGGGCACCTGGCTGGCTGGCTCAGTCGGTGGAACCTTTGACTCTTGATCTCCAGGTCATGAGTTCGAGCCCCACGTTGGGCACAGAGATTACTTTAAAAAAGTCATAATTGTGATTTCTGACTTCTTTCCCCAATTATTATTATTATTTTTTAATTTTTTAAAAATTTATTTGTCAGAGAGAGGGAGAGAGCGAGCGAGAGAGCGAGCACAGGCAGACAGAGAGGCAGGCAGAGGCAGAGGGAGAAGCAGGCTCCCCGCTGAGCAAGGAGCCCCATGTGGGACCCGATCCCAGGACGCTGGGATCATGACCTGAGCCGAAGGCAGCCGCTCAACCAACTGAGCCACCCAGGCGTCCCCCCAATTATTATTCTTTTCTAAGATTTTGTTTATTTATTTGACAGAGTACGATATAGGTGAGAGAGGGACCACGAGCAGAGGGGGAGTGGGAGAGAGAGAAGCAGGCTTCCTGCCGAGCAGGCAGCCCCACGTGGGGCTCCCAGGACCCTGGGATCATGACCTGAGCCAACCAGGTGCCCCAATTATTATTCTTTATATTGTTAAGTATTTCTCTGACTTGAGACTTCAAAAGAGAGTGGTCTTAACACAAATTCCTGTTCTCATATTGTGTGCTGGTTCTACAATAGAAGCCCTTTTTTTCTTGAGAGAGTTGTTAAGAATTCAACAAACTGTAATTTTGTGTAATTGTGGTTATTTATTATTTCTATCCTGGTTTCATTGTAGGTTACTAGAATGTTTTATGAACTGTCAATTGTCATGATTTATTTTTCCAAATATTTAATGCAATATAACTGGTTTACTCCACTGGTCAGTATTGCAAAATGGCCATTTCCAATGAGTACAATTTTATAACCAGTATTCAGAAAAATATTTTTATAACTTTGATTAAATTCTTCCTCATTTCCCCAGTGCTGCTCTGGTTTTCTAACTCCAAATTGCCATTGACTAGATTACTCATCAGATAAGTTTCTTCTGGATCATTTAGCATTAGAGTATATCATGTTGTACTTTAGCATTAATACCCAATAAATATGCAGTAAGTATGTATGGTATTTTTATCTCTTCAGATAGGAAACAGCTATATATTTTCTGTGAAGTGGTATGTGATTGGGGGCCATGATACCCCTTCTGTCAGGGCTAACATAAGTTTGCACACTGATTTTTCTTTTTCTTTTTTCTTTTTGCCATTGATTATTTGAAGTAGGCCTCTCTAAAAGTAATTTGAATTACATGTAAGTACCTTTTTCCCTTAAAGAATCCTATTCCTTTTGTGTTCCTAAAAAATTGAAGATCATGTCTCCTCTTCATAACTGATCAAAATATGTAGTACTTTTGGTGTAATTTGTTTGCCAGTATGAAATTTCTCTAGAATTAATGGGAAACCTATGGTTCTTTATATCTTGTAGCCATCTCCCCCAAATGTATGATCAAGGAATTACCACCCAAAGAGAACAGTAATACAGGGGAACTATTGCAGACAGTTACATTGGAAAGACATAAAAGCTGTGACACCGAAGATTATGCCTTTAGAGCAGTCCAGAAAAATATTCATGACTTTGAGTATCAGCGGAGAGATGGTGAAAGAAATTGCAAAGCCATGCTTGTGACCCTTAGCAAAAATCTCATTGGTGGAAAGGATCACTATGGTAGAAGAGATGCAGGAAATAAGCCAACTGAAACCAGGTTTGGACTAAGCTTTCAGTCACACCTGGCTGGAGTGCAGATACGTCAGACCGAAGGGAAAATTTTTGATTGTTACCAAGTTGAGAAGTCTGTCAACAATGGTTCTTCAGTTTCACTGCATCCCAGAATTCTTCCTGGTGTCCCCGCCAACATTTCTAATGAACACGGGCCTGATATCTTGCATTCTTCATCACTCACACAAGACCAGAAAGCACACATTAGGGAAGAACCTTACAAACGTGACGAGTGCGACAAAGCAGTTAATCCTGGTTCACACCTCACTAGACATCAGATCGTCCGTCCAGGAGAGAAACCATATAAATGTGACGTATGTGGGAAGGTCTTCAGTCACAACTCCCACCTCGCATGTCATCGCAGAATTCACACCGGAGAGAAACCTTACAAATGCACTGAGTGTGGCAAGGTCTTCAGTCGCAATTCACACCTCGTACGTCATCACAGAATTCACACTGGAGAGAAACCTTACCACTGCAATGAGTGTGGCAAAGCCTTTAGTGAGTGTTCAAGCCTTACTAACCATCAGGTAATCCATACTGGAGAGAAACCTTACAAGTGCAACGAATGTTGTAAGGTCTTCAGTCAGAGTTCAGGCCTTGCAAGCCATCGCAGAATTCATACTGGAGAGAAACCTTACAAATGTAATGAGTGTGGCAAAGCCTTTACGTATAGCTCACAACTCACTAACCACCAGGTAATCCATACTGGTGTGAAGCCTTACAAATGTACTGAGTGTGGCAAAGCCTTTAATCAGAGCTCACATCTCACTAGACATCAAATAATCCACACGGGAGAGAAACATTACAAGTGTGACGAATGCGGGAAGGTCTTCAGTTACGACTCCCACCTCGCACGTCATCGCAGGACTCATTCCGGAGAGAAGCCTTACCAGTGTAGCGAGTGTGGCAGAGCCTTTAGTATGTACTCAAGCCTTACTTACCACCAGGTGATCCATACTAGAGAGAAACCTTACAAATGTAACGAATGCGGCAAGGTCTTCAGTCAGAGTTCGAGCCTTCCTAGTCATCGGAGAATTCATACTGGCGAGAAACCATACACATGTACCCAGTGTGGCCGATCTTTTATTCAGCGCTCAAACCTCACTAGACATCAGATGATTCATACTGGAGAGAAACCATATAAATGTAATGTGTGTGGGAAGGTCTTCAGTCAAAATTCGAGCCTTGCGAGTCATCAGAGAATTCATACTGGGGAGTAACAAAGGTAGTGAGTGTGACAAAGCCTTTATGGTCAGTTCAAGCATGAATTGGCCTTAGAGAGTCCACACGAAAGAGAAGTCATAGAAATGCAGCATATGGGGCAGAGGGCTTACACAGGCTTCCCGGCTCCCTAGACGTCGGGATACCCATCTCTGATGAAGCCACATTAAGGGAACGGGCACGCTAAGGCTTTTGCCCATGGATCGAAACTACAGAACATCGCAGGCCTCATACTGGAGAGCACCCTTGCAAGTGCAATGAATCTCAAGGCTTTCTGTCCAACATCTGTGCCTTTGATGTCCTGACCGTATTTATACCAGAGAGAAACCTGCAGATTTACTGAACATCTAAAGGCCTTCAAAGCAACAGTGTATCCTCGGGGTTCACCAGTTCATCATAGAACAAAATAATTCATAATAGGAAGAAGTCTTACAAATGTAGTGAATATTTTTATATTTCTTCCATGACTTTCACAACAGAATCCGCATCAGAGAATTCTTAACGAGGAATAAAATAACTAAGTCTCAAGTTCTCTAAATTTAACCTGAGAGAGTACATACTGCAGAATGATTTTTTTTAATACTTAAAGCATACCACAGAACAGTTTAAACCCAAAATATGGTAAAACTCTAGATGGAAAGAAGGATACATAGAGATATAGCAAAGGTATCTAGAGCCTGAAGATAATATACTATGGTTTCTTTTCTAAATTGTTTCTAGTTTAAAGTATTGTTTTACACTTCACATTTAAAGCTGTGATCATTTTTGAGCTAATATTTGTAGAGGTGTGAAGTTTTTGCAGAGATTTTTTTTGGGGGGGGTATGGAAATCAACTCATCCAGCATCTTTTCTCCTTTTTTTTTTTAACTCTCTCTTCATTCACTTCCTCGGTACCTTTGTCCAAGCTCAGTTGGAAGTACTTGCGTTGGGCCATTTCTGGGTCCTCTGTTCTTTTCCATTGATCTGTGTGTCTCTTACTCCACAAATATAATGTGGTCTTTTTTATTTAAGATTTTAGTTATTTATTTGACAGAGAGAGATCACAAGTAGACAGAGAGGCAGGCAGAAAGAGAGTGAGAGGAGGAAGCAGGCTCCCTGCCGAGCAGAGAACCGGATGCGGGACTCGATCTGAGGACCCTGAGATCATGACCTGAGCCAAAGGCAGAGGCTCAACCCACTGAGCCACTCAGGCGCCCTATAATGTGGTCTTGATTAGGTTTCACTGTATTAGAAATCTAGAATGAGTGATTGCGACCACTGTATTCTTCCTTTTCAGATGTTTTAGCTATTCTAGTTCCTTTGCCTTTCCTTATAACTTTTAGAATAATGTTTGTATCTACAAAATA
>PISX010035054.1:0-13322 GCA_004024625.1 Mellivora capensis
TAATAGAGCTTGAAGTCCAGAATCGTGATGCCACCAACTTTGGCTTTCTTTTTCAATATTCCTTTGGCTATTCGAGGTCTTTTCTGGTTCCATATAAGTTTTAGGAATATTTGTTCCATTTCTTTGAAAAAAATGGGTGGGATTTTGATAGGGATTGCATTAAACGTGTAGATTGCTTTAGGTAGCATAGACATTTTCACAGTATTTGTTCTTCCAATCCATGAGCATGGAACATTTTTCCATTTTTAAATGTCTTCCTCAATTTCTTTCATGAGTACTTTATAGTTTTCTGAGTGTGGATTTTTTGCCTCTTTGATTAGGTTTTTAAAAAATATTTTATTTTATTTTTTCAGTGTTTTATTCCTAGGTATCTTATGGTTTTGGGTGCAATTGTGAATGGGATCAACACCTTAATTTCTCTTTCCTCTGTCTTGCTGTTGATGTATAGAAATGCAACTGATTTATGTGCATTGATTTTATATCCTGACATTGTATGAATTTCTGTATGAGTTCTAGCAGTTTTGGAGTGGAGTCTTTTGGGTTTTCCACATAAAGTATCATATCATCTGCAGAGAGTGAGAGTTTGATTTCTTCTTTGCTGAATGGATTGCCTTTTATTTCTTTTTGTTGTCTGAATGTTGAGGCTAGGACTTCTAGTACTATGTTGAATAGCAGTGGTGATATTGGACAGCCTTGCTATGTTCCTGACCTTAAGGGAAAAGCTCTCAGTTTTTCCCCATTGAGAATGATATTTTCTGTGGGTTTTTCAAAGACAGCTTTGGTGCTATTGAGGTATATACCTTCTATCCCTACACTGTGAAGAGTTTTGATCAAGAAAGGATGCTGTACTTTGTAAAATGCTTTTTCAGCATCTATTGAGAGTATCATATGGTTCTTGTTCTTTCTTTTATTAATGTACTGTATCACATTGATTGATTTGCAGATGTGGAACCAATCTTGCAGCCCAGGAATAAATCCTACTTGGTCGTGGTGAATAATCCTTCTAATATCCTGTTGGATCCTTTTGGTTAGTATTTTGGTGAGAATTTTTGCATCCGTGTTCATCAAGGATATTGGTCTGTAATCCTCCTTTTTGATGAGGTTTTTGTCTGGTTTTGGGATTAAGGCAATACTGGCCTCATAAAATGAGTTTGGAAGTTTTCCTTCCACTTCTATTTTTTGGAACAGTTTCAGGACAATAGGTATTAGTTCTCCTTTAAGTGTTTTGTAGAATTTCCCTGGGAAGCTGTCTGGTCCTGGGCTCTTGTTTGTTAGGAGATTTTTGATGACTGCTTCAATCTCCTTACTGGTTATGGATCTGTTCGGGTTTTCTATGTCTTCCTAGTTCAGTTTTGGTAGTTTATATGTTTCTAGAAATGCATCCTTTTCTTCCAGATTGTCAAATTTGCTGGTGTATAGTTGCTCATAATATATTCTTATAATTGTTTGTATTTCTTTGGTGTTGGTTGTGATCCCTTCTCTTTCATTCATGATTTTATTAATTTGGGTCCACTTTTCTTTTTGATAAGTCTGGCCAGGGGTTTATCAATCTTATTCTTTCCAAGAACCAGCTCCTAGTTTTGTTGATTTGTTCTAGTATTCTTTTGGTTTCTATTTTATTGATTTCTGCTCTGATCTTTATTATATCTCTTCTCCTGATGGGTTTAGGCTTTCTTTGCTGTTCTTTCTCCAGCTCCTTTTGGTGTAGGGTTAAGTTGTGTACTTGAGACCTTTCTTGTTTCTTGAGAAAGGCTTGTATCGCTATATACGTTCCTCTCAGGACTGACTTTGCTGTGTTCCAAAGATTTTGAACAGTTGTGTTTTATTTTCATTTGTTTCCATGAATTTTTTCAATTCTTCTTTAATTTCCTGGTTGACCCATTCATTCTTTAGTAGGATGCTCTTTAGCCTCCATATATTTGAGTTCTTTCTTCTTGTGATTGAGTTCTAGCTTCAGAGCATTGTGGTCTGAAAATATGCAGGGAATGATCCCAATCTTTTGGTACCAGTTGAAATCTGATTTGTGACCGAGGATGTGATCTATTCTGGAGAATGTTCCATGTGCACTAGAGAAGAATGTGTATTTTGTTGCTTTGGGTTGGAATGTTCTGAATATATCTGTGATGTCCATCTGGTCCATTATGTCATTTAAAGTCTTTATTTCCTTGTTGATTTTTTGCTTAGATGATCTGTCCATTTCAGTGAGGGTGATATTAAAGTCCTCTACTATTATTATATTATTGTTGATGTGTTTCTTTGATTTATATTTGTTATTTGCTAATTTGTTATTAATTGGTTTATATAATTGACTACTCCTATGTTAAGGGCATAGATATTTAAAATTGTTAGATATTGTTGGACACACCCTTTAAGTCTGATAGAGTGTCCTTCCTCACCTCTTATTATAGTTTTTGGCTTAAAATCTAATTGATCTGATATAAGGATTGCCACCCCAGCTTTCTTTTGATGTCTGTTAGCATGGTAAATTGTTTTCTACTTTAAGTCTGGAGGTGTCTTTCAGTATAAAATGAGTCTCTTGCAGACAGCATATTGATGGGTCTTGTTTTTTTATCCATTCTGATACCCTGTATATTTTGATTGGGGCACTTAGCCCATTTACATTCAGGGTAACTATTGAGAGATATGAATTTAGTGCCATTGTATTGCCTGTAAGGTGACTGTTACTGCATATTGTCTCTGTTCCTTTCTGGTATGTTACTTTTAGGCTCTCTCTTTGCTTAGAGGACCCCTTTCAATATTTCCTGTAGAGCTGGTTTAGTGTTTGCAAATTCTTTTAGTTTTTGTTTGTCCTGGAAGATTTTTATCTCTCTTTCTATTTTCAATGTCAGCCTAGCTGGATATAGTGTTCTTGGCTGCATATTTTTTCTCAGTTAGTGTTCTGAATATATCATGCCAGTCCTTTCTGGCCTGCTAGGTCTCTGTGGATAGGTGTGCTTCCAGTTTAAGATTTCTACCATGGTATGTTACAGACCTCTTGTCTTGAGCTGATTTCAGGATTTTCTCTTTGTCACTGAGACTTTTAAGTTTTACTATTAGATGACAGGGTGTTGATGTATTATTATTGATTTTGAGGGGGGTTCTCTGTGCCTCCTGGATTTTGATGCTTGTTCCCTTTGCCAAATTAGGGAAATTCTCTGCTTTTATTTGTTCCAATATACCTTCTGCCCCCCTCTCTCTTATTTCTTCTTCTGGGATCCCAATTATTCTAATATTGTTTTGTCTTATGGTATCACTTATATCTCGAATTCTCCCCTTGTGGTCCAGTTGTTGTTTGTCTCTCTTTTTCTCAGCTCCTTAATTCTCCATCTCTTTGATCTTCTATATCACTAATTCTCTCTTCTGCCTCATTTATCCTATCAGTAAGAGCCTCCATTTTTTATTGCACCTCACTAATAGCTTTTTAAATTTCAACTTAGTTAGATTTTAGTTCTTTTCCTTCTCCAGAAAGGGATTTTCTAGTATCTTCCATGCTTTTTTAAGCCCAGGTAGCACCTTGATAATTGCCATTCTGAACTCTGGTTCTGACATCTTACTAATGTCTGTGTTGATTAGGTCCCTAGCTGTCGGTACTTCCTATGTTCTTTTGTTTTGAGGTGAGTTTTTCCCGCCTTGTCATTTTATCCAGATAAGAATAGCTGAATGGGAGAGCAAAATACTAAAAGAGTGGCAATGACCCCCGAAAAATATACACTAAGCAAATCAGAAGAGACCTGAATCTGGGGGGGTGGGGGAGGAGGAAAAAATATATATATACATACACACACATAATACATTTTCATATATATGTGTGTACACACACACACACACACATATATATATATATATACATGCATTTTTTTCCATATATATGTATATGTATTAGACTGTTGAATAGAACAGAGCCACACACTTGATTCTGGGTGTATTTTGGTCTGTTAGAAGAAACTCCTCCCAAAACTTTAAAGAAAGAAAAAACTACTATATATACAAAAATAAGGGTAAACACGATGAAGGGATGGAATATGACTGTAAAGATGAAAATTAAAAAATGTTCTAAAAAAGGAATTGATAAGTTGGTTGAAAAAAGGAAAAAAGAAAAAAGAAAAGAATGTGAACAGTCTGGAGACTAGAACAAAGCCATGTGGTAGATTTAGGGTATATTTTGATCTGTTAGAAGAAACTGTATCCCAAAATTTTCAAGAAAGAAAAACCTATATGTATACAAAAAATAAGATTAAATATAATGAAGGGATAGAATATGACTGTAACAATGAAAACTAAAAACGATTTTTAAAAATGTACTGATAAGGTAAAATAGTTAAAAAACATTAAAATAGGAAAGAGGAAAAATTAAAAAAATAGAATAAGAAAAAAAATTAAAAAATTTAACTTTGTGAGACTAAAGGATCATGGGAAAAAAGCCATGAATTCTATGCATTGCTTTCCCTTAGCTCTGAAGTTCTGCAGTTCTCGTTAATGGGTAAACTTGGTCTTGGCTGGATGTTCTTGCTGATCTTCTGCAGGAGGGGGTGTGTTGCCATGATTCTCAAATGTCTTTGCCCAAGGTGGAATTATGTGGCCCTTGCCAGGGGCCAGGCTAAGTAATCTGCTCGGGTTCCCTCTCGGGAGCTTTTGTTCCCTGAAAGCTTTCCGTAGAGCTCTGGAGGATGGGAATGAAGATGGTGGCCTCCCAATCTCAGCCCAGAGGAGCTGAGAGCTCAGGGCCCCACTCCTCAGTGCACCCTCGGAGAAAAGCAGTCAATCCCTCCTGTCTCCCTCATCTCCGGCTGCGCTCTGAGCTCACCTGGCCTGTGACCGAGCATTTTTGTCTCTGGCACATGGCCCTGTGTGGAGTCTCCAAACCCAGCAGATTCCTGCCATGTGCTCGTGCCACTCGTACCAGAGAGGAAGGTGAGTCTTCCACATCTGCTGCTTGTGGGGTCCCTGCTCAAAGAGCAGTGGTCCTATTATGCCTTGGATCATGGTTTAAGATAACCCCAAGCAGAGAGCTCACTCCTTGGCTCCGCCCCTGCAGCTGGCTTCCCTGCTCCAATACGTGGGAGCTCTGCCACACTCAGACACCCCCGGTCTTTCTGTGACCCTGAGGGACCTGAGACCACATTGTCCCCGTGAGGACTCCACCCTCATTTAGCTTCTGGAGCCACAACCCTCAGTGAACCAGATTTCTAAAAGTTTGGATTTTGTACTCCGCTGCTCCACTGCTTGCTGGGTACCAACCCCTCCCCCCGCGGTCTATCTTCCCATCAGTTTGGATTCACTTCTCTGCACATCCTACCTTCCAGAAAGTAGTTGCTCTTCTCTTCCTAGAACTGCTGCTCTTCTTCCTTTAGATCTCCTGTTGAGTTTGTTGGTGTTCAGAATGGTTTGATAACTGGCCTTCTGTGTCAATGGTCTCACCAGGATACCAGTTTGTACCCAAGGAATGTCTTCAAGTGTGTTGTTTCGTCACTGTGTCTTTTAGAGGCGGTGCTGACCTAACCAGCAGAGTACTTTTCAATATTTCTGTTGCATGGACTGTTCTTTTAGTGTGTTATTATGGTAGAGTGTGTGTATTCTTTGTGGCCATCCGGATTAAATAAAGGAGCAAACAAAAACTAAAGATGCTCTGAAATAACACTTGTAAAGTCCATTACCATTGACTTTGAGCAGTGGCCTCATTACCTTAAGTTCAAAGCAGATTTGTGGGCTCCCATGTAATAACAACTTACATTTTTCTAGTGATTGGAACTTTACAAGTTGATTTCATCTGTAGACATCCATTTGGTCAGTCAACTAGTCGATTAACAGGTCAGTCTTGTATTAGAACCTGTTACATGACACATATTGGCCAGCATGATTTGGGGATTCCAAAAATAAATAAGGCAAGTTTTTATTTTTTTGCTATTTTTATTTTTATTTTTTAAAAATTTTATTTATTTATTTGACAGACAGAAATCACAAGTACGCAGAGGCAGGCAGAGAGAGAGGAGGAAGCAGGCTCGCCGCCGAGCAGAGAGCCTGATGCGGGGCTCGATCCCAGGATCCTGAGACCATGACCCGAGCTGAAGGCAGAGGCTTTAACCCACTGAGCCACCCAGGCGCCCCAAGGCAAGTTTTTAATCCATAGAGAGGAGTAGGAAATAGCAAGAAGTGTGCTCAAATGCTGTGATTGAAGTTGTAAACCCCACAATAGGGACACAAGGCGAGGACAGGTAGTTCTCACTAAGGGAGGAGGTAGTGGACAGGAGAGCATTCATAGGGGAGGGGTCAGTGAGCAAACTCTTATGGGACCCTCAGTAGGGTCACAATCGTCCAGTTAGAACCTGACTCAGAGGGGTGAAGCATTGTCTCCCAGGTGGTCCTGCTCTTAAGATTTCAGAGGCCTTTTGTCCCACCCCACACTATCTCCCCTGCTCCCCATACAATCCTTGGAATGTGCACCTCATGTTCTAGCAGAGATGAGAAAGAAGTAAAGGCCAGTGAACGTGGGACAAAAGATGATGCTTATTCAAAAGGAACGTGGTTCCCAGAGTAACCAGAAAAACAACGTGATTGAAAGTGTTATTCATCCATAAAAAGAAGAGAGAAAGCCAAACCCAAAGACGGAGTTGAGAGCTGGGAACAATGGCTTTGCTAACAACATTCACAGGCCTGTGGGATTTCTCGGTTGTACAGAGTGTTGAGGAAAGTTATTTGAGAAATATTCAGGGTACTTTGATGTCATTTCTCCTGGGCAACGTGGAGCTTATTTTTTGGAGGTTGGGCAACTAACATGAAATTGGGGAGGAAATGGCATTTAAAAGAATGACCTACTTCTTCTGTTACCACCCACAGATTCCAGTATAATCTTTTTCTTATTCTCTTCACTGGAATCCATTAGTTTTCATGGGAAGAGTGATTCTCTTCAGTCATACTCTTCGTGTGTGTGGCCGTATTTCTTTAGGTTGGTGGGATATTGATTGGCAAAGAGCCTTCAGAAAATACCCGTGTGTCCTCAAGAGCCAAGGACAAAAGCAACTTGGTACTGGGACAGATTTTCTTTGTTCTTTGAGAAAAAGAATAATATTAATTATTACTGGATATTAGAAGGAAGCATCACTCCCAGATTTCTAATATGAATTAAACTGCCCAAAACTGATGGGAAGGCATTTGATCTTCATTTTCTTTGCTCTGTACTTTAGGTAATGCTGAGCTGGGGAGGTACATTTTACAAATTTTTAAATTATAATACCACAGTTAGGGAAGCAGGTATTTTAACTTACCTGAAAGCAAAGTCCTATTACTGCAATGGACAAAGTCGCCCCTTATTATTTATGATCCTTTATAGGTTAAAAAAAGTTTCAAAAGATCCCTTGTGGCCCTCATAAGAACCCCAAGGAGATGCATAGGAGATATTGTCTGCAAGATTTTTATTATTATTATTTTTTTAATCCATGAAGAAACGGAGGCCCAGCAGGATGAGCAGATTATAATAATAATAATATTTTTGTTACCCTCTGGGCCAGTGTTGCTTAGTTCTGTTAAAATAGACTGAGGCATAGTACAGATTTTAAGTTAATCTGAGTAAAAACTGATTAAAGCCAGAAGTGGCTAGGAGTGGCCTACACACAGAGGCTCCAGAGGGGTTTTATATCATAGAGAGGATTTGGAAGCAAAGTGAGGGAAAGATTTGATTGGCTGTAAGTCAGGATTTGCCTTATTTGGAGTAGGTTTGTTGGCTGTGTGTAATGGGTTGTCCTAAGATTTTGATTCCTTAACCTTGAGGCATTCACAGGCTTAGGTTCTGGTTTGCTTCTATAGGCTGCTAAGGGATTAGAAACAACCCCTCCCCCCTAGTCTAATAGCTTCCTTGTTTAATCGACTTCATGGCTCTTTACATTATATGGCTTCTTTGAAGAGAAATGCTCTCATGGACACAGTCTGTACCCCTAACCCTGACCTGCCGTTTCTCAAATATGTGTGCTTAGTTGCAAGGGAATCTGAATGAGAAAAATGGAGAATTCAGTCACCAGCCCATCCCACACCGAAAAGTAAGACAGATCATATACCCCACTGGTCTAATAGCTTGGATTACTTCGGTATTTGAAGAGCAGCACCTAATTAAATTCTAGGAATCCAGAATCCTATTTCTCTTAGTGGGAACACCTGCCACCGGAAAGAGTGAGTTTGAATGAACACAGCCCTCTGGGGAGCCTCATTTTAACCCTGTACAGTTTAAATTGTAGAAAGAGAACAGAAGGAAGTGATCTTATCAGTGTCAACACATTTTCTCAGGCCACAGTAGCCTGGAGTTTTCAAAGAGGTCACACGAATGGCTATAACCCATATTTTTAGCTTTTGATCCCTTTGATGGTTATAAACCCCTGCCTTTCCTGCCCACCCCTGGGGGAGTCCCCGGAGCTCATCTTCTATGCCCTCTCTGGTTCTGTCCACCACCTGTGCAGTTCACCATGGGTTTCCTTCCTCCCCTGCTTCAGCCCCATGCGGGTCAGGCTGGTTGTCCTCAGAGGGGACATAGAATTTACTCTTTTGGTGGCCTCCCCCATTAACGTTCTTGCCTCTGCCTCGGATTTTGTTCTCAGTGCTCTTAATGTAAGTGAATGATGCAGTCTTCTCCCTTTGGGGATAAGCTTGGATCTCAAGGCAGAGTGAAGTTGTGAGCACATGGTCCCTTTTCTTTTTAGAATAGAACTTACCGGCGATGTGAGTCCACGAGGTTGGGTAGGCCAGAGACAAGGTTCAAGATTGGGCACCCAAAATATCAATATTCTGTGCTCAACCCAGGTTGATTCCCACCCCCACCGCCCCTGCTTCTATTTTCTGTTCTTTCTTTCATCCTTGACTTCTGTTTCTTTGGTTAATTGATTTTTTCTTCCTTTTTTAGTCTAAGCTCATCAAGTGAGAGATGCCTTAAAAGACAAAAGTCCTTAGGTCAGATCTATCTCCCTGACTGAAGGAAAAGAAATGAGGGAAACCACAGAAGCAAAGTGATGTGTTCCCGTTGAGAAGGGGAACATCCTCCTTCAACCCGGGGGTGTGAGTGACACTGAAAAGGCAGGAATGGGCTGAAAGGTAAGGGATCCGGAACTCTGTGATATTATATATACAAAACAAACAAGTCTGAATTGGGCTATAAAAGCGACGTTTAGAATGAACCAAGGGAGGCAGAGCTGGCTTGCTGGGTTTATGGTTGTCCAGTTCCGCAATGTCCTGCCCCTGTTTCTCCATCCAGAGTGAGGTGAAGATTCCCTGCTCTGAACAGGGACTCCAAGGAATAATATCAGGAAGCCATTTTCTCCCTTTACATTCCCAGCATCTCCCCAAACCACCCTGAGTCCATGTCTTTTCTTATCTGTCTCTTCAAAAAATATTTTTCTCATTCAAGAATAATGAACATACAGTGTTACATTAGTTCCAGGTGTACAATATAATGATTCAACAATTCTATACCTTTCTCAGTGCTCATGATGGTAGGTGTACTCTTAATCGCCTTCATCTCTTTCCCCCATTCCCCCACCCAACTATTCTCTTGTAACCTTCTGCTTGTTCTCTGTAGTTAAGAATCTTCGTCTCTTTTCTCCTTTGTTCATTTTTTTCTGTTTCTTAAATTCCACATGTGAGTGAAATCATGTGGTCTTTGACTTATTTCACTTCTTGAATTCCCTCTAGCTTCCTCCATGTTGTTGCAAATGGCAAGGACTCATTCTTATTTTTCTTTTTATGACTGAGTAATGTTCCATTGCATTCCATATCATATATATCTATCACATCATGGACATACCATGGACATTACTGAATGTCTATTCTTGAGTTGATGGACACTTAAGTTGCTTCTGTATCTTGGCTATTGTCAATAATGCTACAATAAACATATGTATGTTTATATCTTTTCAAATCAGTGTGTTCTTATTCTTTGGGTAAATGCCCAGTAGTGGAATTACTGGATCATATGGTAATTCTGTTTTTAATGTTTTTCAGAAGCCACCATACTGGTTCCCACAGTGGCTACACCAAGCTTGCATTCCCACCAGCGGTGAACAACAGTGCCTTTTTTTCCATTCTTCATGAAAACCACAAAGAGGATCAGATGCAACCTGACAGTTTGGACTCCGTTTGTTGAAAGGTGTTTCTCAACCAGGTAACATTTATTTATTATTTATTTATTATTTTTGTTGAAAGGTGTTACCTCAACCAGGTAACACTTATTTATTATTTTTTGAAAGATTTTATTTTTCAGTCCTCTCTACACCAAACATGAGGCTCGAACTTGTAACCCCGGGATCAAGAGTCGCATGGTCTCCTGACTGAGCCAGCCAGGCATCTCTCAACCAGGTCGCATTTAAAAGGCAGTGTGACGTGGGGGAAAATAATGCAGTAGTCTGGTTGTCACAAGAACTCGAATTTTTCTTTTCTATTAACCCTGTCATATTATCAGTGTAACTACCTTCTCTACCTCCCCTCGCAGCTCTCCCCGTCGCGGGTCTCCCCCTCTAGCTTCCTCTGCTGCTTATTTGTAGACAGGCTCATCTACATGATCTCTCCTTCCCTAAAGCTCTGAGCATTTAACTGTGGAAAAAGTTCTCCTATCCAGGGAGTTTCTTCAGTCCCCAGTGCGAACTCTCTCATTGTGGGGGGAAGAGGTTCTCTCATGCATTTATTGAGCACCTTCTATGTACAAGGTGCAGATCACTGTGCAAGACACCCTTGACCTGAGTCATTAATCCTTAATCATGATGATGAGAAGAGACATATAGCCCTCCTCTGTGCCAGACCCTGTTCTCATCGGTTTCCATAGATTCACTCATTTAAATCCTCTTCCTCATCTCTGTGAAGTTGGTACTATCCTGATCATCATTTTGCAGATGACCGCCTGAGCCTTCAGGAAGTAATGAGCACAAACAAACGTGCCCAAGGTCCTACAGCCGATCTCAGCCGTACATCAGGCCAGGACAATGATCCTCTCTTGACAGATGAGGATGCTGGGGTGTTAGCAGCCCGAGAAAAACTGCTCAAGGTCACAGAGCAAGGGCATCACACACCTGCAAATCAAACTCCCGTCTCCCTCTCTCCACAGTCCAGATCCTCTTCATTTTGCTGCTATGCCTTCCCAGAGGCAATTCTGCCTTGTCATAAACTGCAGACTGTGGCACTTTTAATGAAGGAAAAGTTTGCCAAATGAAAAGCAGATTAATGAGATATTTGGGATGCTTTGCAGTAAATAAATCTCTTTCAGAATTCTCATCTTCTCCCACTCAAACTTTGAAAGCCGTAACAGCAACAATTACCTCAATCCTGTTGCGGCTGTGTGGGAGTGAACTCTCTGAATTTTATTGCTCAAGGTAGACACCGGAGACCAACAAAACTTTCTTCTGGCTTCCTGAGCCATGGGTCAGAAACTGGATATATCAGATGCTGGCTTTCTTCAGCAGCCTCCCCTTGCCCTTCCTGTTTCTGCTGCATCTTGGAACACCATTACTGGAAGACACAAGTAGGGCTTAAAACTGGGTCAAAATTAAAAATGTTAGAAATGTCAGGGCACCTGGGTGGCTCAGTGGGTTAAGCGTCTGCCTTCAGCTCAGGTCATGATCCCAGGATCCTGGGATTGAGTCCCAAATCCAGCTCCCTGTCCAGTGGGGAATCTGCTTCTCCCTCTCCCTCTGCCTTCTGCCCCTGCTTGTGTATGTATGCTCTCTCTCAAATAAATACATAAAAAACCTTTAAAGAAATACTAGAAATGTCACTGCCAACCTAGAGCAACATTTGAACATGACTGCCTCAGACTTGAAGGGAGTCTTTTTTTTTTTTTAATTTAAATAACGGGTAACTTTAGATACTTCCTGAGAATTGTCAAATATCCCTGGGGGGATCTGAGCGGTCAGAATAGAAGTGTGATTATTTCTGTGTGATACCCAAGTGAATTTGAAGGCAGATACCCAGAGTTGTATTCCAGAAGGAAGTGCATGTCTCTTCACACTAGGTGTCAAGGCTGTGAGGACAGACAAGTCTCCATCCCTTTCACGCAGGGCTAGTAATCTGTTAGGAGAAATAAGATGTACCCAGGAATAATCTGTGCTTTGAGGGGAAACATTCCTTTTACTGTGTATCTACATAGACCAAGCAATGTACCCAGCACTTCCAGTAAGGACTTGGCAGGAGAAGAGGGTTATCCTCATTTCTGTGGGAGGAAACTAAGGTTTAGCCTTGGTGACCTGAGCCAGTTTATTAATGCTGCTTTGATTCAAACTTCCGTGGTTATAAAGACAGACCTGTGCTCTTTCCCCTCCATTCTGCTATTAATTAGGCGGGATGCCGATTGTCATTTAATGGTTTACCTTATTGGGTATGCCTTCAGGGGATTTAAAGGCTTTTGCAGTTAGCTTACCAAGCTGTGTAACACTTAGAGACAACCATTTTTTTTTCATATTCATTCACTGTGCAGATTTAATGTTTTAATTTCAAGGATTTTTTTGGTAATACATCATTGTAATACTTTTCTTTTCTTTTTTTTTAATTTTAAT
Organism: Mellivora capensis; assembly: GCA_004024625.1. Classification (NCBI taxonomy): domain Eukaryota; kingdom Metazoa; phylum Chordata; class Mammalia; order Carnivora; family Mustelidae; genus Mellivora; species Mellivora capensis. The sequence continues at coordinate 12,519 of PISX010035054.1, forward strand.
TTTTTTTTTATAAACATATCTTTATCCCCAGGGGTACATGTCTGTGAATCGCCAGGTTTACACACTTCACAGCACTCACCATAGCACATACCCTCCCCAATATCCATTACCCCACCCCCTTTTCCCGAGCCCCTCCCCCCAACAACCCTCAGTTTGTTTTGTGAGATTAAGAGTCACTTATGGTTTGTCTCCCTCCCAATCCCATCTTGTTTCTTTTCTTCTTTTCCTACCCCCCTAACCCCCCATGATGCATCTCCACTTCCTCATATCAGGGATATCATATGATAGTTGCCTTTCTCTGACTGACTTATTTCACTAAGCATGATACCCTCTAGTTCCATCCACGTCATTTCATTTCTTTTGATGGCTGCATAGTATTCCATCGTGTATATATACATCTTCTTTATCCATTCATCTGTTGATGGACATCTAGGCTCTTTCCATAGTTTGGCTATTGTAGACATTGCTGCTATAAACATTCGGTGCACGTGCCCCTTCGGATCACTACGTTTGTATCTTTAGGGTAAATACCCAGTAGTGCAATTGCTGGGTCATAGGGTAGTTCTATTTTCAACTTTTTGAGGAATCTCCACGCTGTTTTCCACAGCGGTTGCACCAGCTTGCATTCCCACCAACAGTGTAGGAGGGTTTCCCTTTCTCCACATCCTCGCCAGCATCTGTCATTTCCTGACTTGTTAATTTTAGCCATTCTGACTGGTGTGAGGTGATATCTCATTGTGGTTTTAATTTGTATTTCCCTGATGCCGAGTGATGTGGAGCACTTTTTCATGTGTCTGTTGGCCA